>JANHGL010019175.1:0-20071 GCA_024611195.1 Ceyx melanurus | reverse complement strand
CTCCTGCTCTGGAGACACTCCAGACCCTCCTGGATCTGTTCCTGGGTGACTTGGTCTAGGTGCCCCTGCTCTGGCAGAGGAGTTGGACTAGATGATCTCCTAGGTCCCTTCTATCCTCTGACACTCTGTGATCTGTGAGCAGTCACCCAGCAGCACAGCATTGCCTTTGGAGTCGCTGCCAGGCACTGAGAGCTCTGTGGGGTCTGGGTGTCCTTCTGCAGAGCAGGCAGGAGTTTTGCATGCATGTGTGCACGTGAGCACACACACATTTTCCGTGATGCCTGCAGCTGGAAACAGGTCAATATTCATACATTTGTCTTCATGTTACTCACAGTGCACTTGGAGATCCCTAGTGCCTGTGTGGTGCACACCTTTCTAAAGTACAGTTCCTTCCCTCTACCTTGGCTTCTCCTGTGGTAAAAATAAGATGTAAATGCTTTTACAAGGTGTAGTGGTCAGTCAGTGCGTTGATCATACCTTAAAGGCTCTTGCCCTCAGCTAACATTTATCTTCTCGATGTTACCAGAGAGCGGTACTGAACATCAGTCATCTTCTGAGTCCAAACAAGGTTAGAAGTTGGGATTTTTTGACTCTTTTTACTTATATGCAGGCATGGGATGTGTTTATTTAGAGCAGTGTCATCCAGGGAAGTGACTCAGGAAACGTGAGCTATGCACATCTCTGTTCCTCTCCCGCAAATCACACTTTTATTTTCTTTTTTCCCAGATGAACAAGGGTGGGGAGGCGAGCTGGTGTGGGGGGAGGGCAGGCATTGAGCTGGCTGGTGGAAGCCTTGCCGTGGGCAGGGGATCTATTTCAGCTGACCTTCATGGTGAGCAGACAGGCCGTGGGTGGTGTCAGCTCTGCACTCTGACTCGTCCTAATAGCCGGTAATCCGCTCACGCTCAGGTTGACATTGTGGACATCTACGAGTCCATCCGTGAGAGGCAGCGCCACGACAGCGAGAGGTCTACCTGCAGCACCCTGGAGCAGAACGACATCGAGGCCGTGGAAGCTCTTGTTTGTATGAGCTCCTGGGGCCAAAGATCACAGAAAGGTGACATATTAAAGATAAGGCCGCTCACGCCCTTCTCGGACTCTGGTGACTCCGTGCTGCACGCCGAGGCCACAGCTGAGTTGCCAAAGGACTATTTGTCTACACTGGTGAGAAAAACCTGAATACAAAATAAACATGCCTGCCATCTGGGAGTTGTATCTCTGCAGTGCTGTCACTGGGGTGAAAAGAGGGCTTGCTGTTGTGTAGAGGAGACACGGTGTAGCCAGAGCACCCAGAGTAGCGAGGCACGTGCGTCCAGTTTGGGTCTCTGCTGCCTCTGGGTTTGTCCCCTGTGAAATCTAGATGTGAAAGGTTAGTTTGGCAGGGGCACCAAAGATGCCTTTTGATGGCTGTTGCACGTTTCTTGAAGCAGCTTCAAGGAAGAATCAGAGTGAGCTTCAGTGATTTGACACCAGCTTTTCTGCAGGCACTGTACAAAAAAAAGACTCTTGATGACACTGGGCTTCACTCTGGTCGTTAGAAGAAAGTGCAGGTTACCATTATGAAATACAGAAACTAATTAAATAGTCTGTGTTTGTACATGTAGTCTGCTATTTCTCCAGAACATTGGTCTATTCTATTCCAGCTGACTAACATCAGTTGAATCACATTTTTTTGTTGTTGCTGCTGCAATTTATGTTGCAACCAAAGCAGGTAGTGAAAAATGACTTGGTGCCATTCCAGTTTCAGATGGTTAAGGCCCATTTCAGCCACTAGGCTTCTAGTGCACAGTGATGTCAGGGGAAAGAGCAATAATAAAGAGGCTGAGGTAACATGGCAGCTGCTTGAAGGACTTCTCTCATCCCTCTGCTGCAGTGTTGGCACTGTCTCTTGAGCAACACAGGAGATAGGTGTGAGTTTTCAGTGGTGGAGGAGGAAGAAGAGGTGGTGGCAGCAAGAGGGCACAGAGAGAAAAGGATGAATAAGCAGAGAGAGAGCAGTTCTGTTTGTCTGTATCCCAGAATTAGCCACCAGCTAATGGGTTAATTGATAAAAGGCCTGCTGGAAGCTTGAAACTGAAAGGGTTCAGTATCAGTGTCTGTTGCTGGTCAGCTTTCTGTGCACAGCAGCACCCATTGCTGAGGAGAAAGGGATCTCAGAGGGTTTTTTGTGGTGCAGAGAGTAGACAAGCAGTGTTGTATTCAGGTTTGCAGCTGCCTCATTGCCTTCTTTTCTTAATACATCTCTGAGCATATTCAGAACAGCCTTCAGATGGGGCAGTATGTCCTTCAGCCAGTCTGTGTGAGAGTCAGGTTCAGAGATTCTGGGGAGGGAGTGTAATGTTATTTTCACAGTGGAGATAGTGAAAAGTTGTGCTCTGAAATTACACTGCTGTATAACAGTGCTTTCCTTTTTGCAGTGCATGACCCCTCCACACAGCCCTGACTTTGTTGAGATGTCAGCTGCTTTGCTCCTCTCCTCACAAGTCACTTACTCCAAACCAAGGACTGTCATGGCCAACACAGCTGCCTGCTCAGTCACATCAGTGACCGGTGCCTCTCCCATTACCAAGCCCTCTGTGATCAACACAGAGCAGCAGTGTGGGCAGAAGCCAGGGATCTCTGCCTCCTCTGCCCCTCAGCCCTGCAGGGCCATGGCAACAAGCGTCATACGCCACACAGGTGATAGTTCTGCTTACCACCACATTCCTGCTGTGCAAGAGAAAACAAAGGTGACTTCAGGCTACAGCAGCTCCAGAGACTGGTGTGGAGTGGATGACCGAAGACATTCCAGACTGCCACAGGACACGTGTGCTGTAGATGATTTAATTAACAAAGCCTCTCCAGTACACCAGCCTTATGCACATGACTGCAGTGACACTGTGACCAGCACAGGACAGCTACCAGCCCGGCCTGGTTCGCCACAGACTCGCTCACCAAAGAACTGTGAGAATGACTTGCAGAAAAGAGCTACCCCTGTGACACCTGCCCCTGTTTCAAGCCCCCAGGTTCTCTGTCAGATGATCCCTTTCAATGGACAAAGCAGTATGATCAATGCCTACGTCAAGCCTTCAACTCCAGCAGGCTCAGCTCCTATGAAACCAATCTTACCACAGACAGCCCCCCTCCCTCAGCCTGTACTCATGGGACCTTCCGTGCCTCAGGGGACCGTCATGTTGGTTCTTCCACAGACTGCTGTCACGCAGACACCACCGTGCCCACAGACAGTAATGACTGTTGGGAACACCAAACTGCTGCCCCTTGCCCCTGCTCCTGTGTTCATCGCTTCTGGTCAGAGCTGCACGCCCCAGGTGGACTTCTCCAGGCGAAGGAATTACGTCTGCAACTTCCCTGGGTGCAAGAAGACCTATTTCAAAAGCTCCCACCTCAAAGCCCACCTTCGCACCCACACTGGTGTGTACTGCAGGGCAGGTCCTCTGGTGCTCTGGCACTGGCTTGGGTTGGGGTGCTGAAATCCCTGGGATTTGTGGGGAGGGAGTGGGAAAGGAAAGGGGCAGGTGATCAGGAGACTTCTGATCATATCATAGAGGGGAAGAATGTTCATTCTCAGTGGGTGAGCAAAACAAGACAGACTTTGTTCTGAGACCTCAGCTGACCTTGTAGTGTTGGTTGAATTTCACATGCTTTAGTTGGAGGGAAGCTTTGCTGTCTGTGTGTTTAGGTTGAGTGGCATCCTGCTCTCTGGACTAAATAGAAATTAATTGTCTGCATCCCTTTTTGGTGGTGTGGAGAGGTCTGATGTAAGCAAACTGTAGTACAGGTAGTTGGTATTGATTGTTACACAAGTAAAAGAAAAGAGGGAAAGAAACTTTTTTTTTTTTTTCCAGAGTTCTGTTTAGGATGAATGGGAATGCATTGAGCCTTTGGGCTGTTGTGTTAGGAAGCAGAGCTTCTACAGCAACATAGTGGCTTATTCCCTTACAAAAAGGCAATTTTAATGGTAAACAGAAGTTAATTGTCATTAATGTGAGCTGATTTGCTCTGTAAAATCTGGTCAGCATGGAAACAAGATACATGATATACTTACCCTTTTTCTGGCTCCCAGATAATGTTAAGTTAAAACTAACAGAGTTCTCAGGAACTCTTTTTGATGTTGAGGGATAGACATAGTGGGCTATTTGGTACAGAATACCTCATTCAGAAGTCTCTCTAATTTTGTTCTTCCTTGGCTTTCTTTCCCTCCACTCTTCCTTGCTCCTCTTACTGTCAGCTTCCGTGGCAGGAATTGCTTTAGTTTGCCAGCTTGTCTTTAGAGTTCCTTCAGGGAAAGAGCTTAAACCTCATATGAAGCTGATAATCCTTGTAAACCAGAGCTCAGAGGTAGAATGATGCTTGTACTTCTTGCTTGAGAGAAAATCTAGGCCTTGGGATTGTTTATCTTGGAACTTTATGGGCGTTGCCAGGTGGTAGATGATGATGTTTGGGATACCAGCATGAGCAGAAGCTGATGAAGAAAGCCTTGCTGACTGCTGTTGTTCCTGACTCTGCAAAACTCCCTGAGCTGTCTGTTTGCCCTGCAGCTGTGTGGACGGGGCAGGACAGGCCATCCCTTGGTGGCACTTGCTGGGGTGGTGTGTTTGGGTGTCAGACTGAAAGAATGATTTTTCTCTGGAACACCGCTGGCACTCAAGCCGCTGCTAACTGCACAGATGAGCAGTTCTGGGGAGTTCATCGGGTCGTATGAGGCAGGACTGAAGTTGGTTCTTGGTCACAATAACCCCCAGCAATGCTACAGGCTGGGGATGGAGAGGCTGGAAAGCTGCCTGGTGGAAAAGGGCCTGGGGGTGCTGGTTGACACCCAGCTGAACATGAGCCAGCAGTGTGCCCAGGTAGCCAAGAGGGCCAAGGGCACCCCAGCCTGTATCAGAAACAGTGTGAGCAGCAGGAGCAGAGAGGTGATGATGCCCCTGTACTTGGCACTGGTGAGACTGCACCTTGAGTGCTGTGTCCAGTTTTGGGCACCACAGCACAGGAAGGACACTGAGGTGCTGGAGAAGGGCAGTGAAGCTGGTGAGAGGGCTGGAAAGCCTGGATTATGGACAGAGGCTGAGGGAACTGGGGTTGTTTAGTCTAGAGAAGAGGAAACTGAGGAGACCTCATTGCCCTCTACAACTACCTAAAAGGAGGTTGTACCGAGGCTGGTGTTGGTCTCTTCTCTCAAATTAGCAATGACAGGACGAGGGGAAATGGCCTCAGGTTGCATCAGGGGAGGTTTAGATTGGGTATTAGGAAGAAATTCTTCCCTGAGAGGGTAGCTGGGTGCTGGAACAGGCTGCCCAGGGGGGTGGTGGAGTCACCATCCCTGGAGGGGTTTAATGACGGAATAGATGCAGCACTGGAGGAGATAGATGGTGCAGTGGTGAGAGAAATGCTGGGACAAGGGTTGGGCTTGGTGACCCTGGAGGTCCTTCCCAACCATCGTGACGCTGTGACTCTCTAACACAGAAGTAAGTCACCCCTCTTTGCCCCCCCCAGGAGAGAAGCCGTTCAGCTGCAGCTGGGAGGGCTGCGACAAGAAGTTCGCGCGCTCGGACGAGCTGTCCCGCCACCGCCGCACGCACACGGGCGAGAAGAAGTTCGCCTGCCCCGTCTGCGAGCGCCGCTTCATGCGCAGCGACCACCTGACCAAGCACGCCCGCCGCCACGCCGCCGCCAAGAAGCTGCCCGGCTGGCAGGCTGAGCTCGGCAAGCTCGGCAGGGCTGGCGCGGCCGACAGAGGCAAGGGCGGGACCCTGAGCATGCTCGTCCCCCTGCCGCCCGCCGCCTGCCAGGGCTAGGGCAGAGCGGGAGAGCGCTGATGCCCCCCGTGGGACTGGCACCGCGGGTTCCACACACCCCGTGTCTGCATATCTAGTTTCCTTCAGCTTAGGTCTGTTAATAATGCTGTGAGAGAAATCGTGTTGTATTGTTTCTCGCCCCTTCCCTATTTGTGTTGTTTTTCCCCCCATACCTGGGCAAATGCAATCACCAGCACTTGAGGAAGGCAGAATTCTTTGGAAATTATTTTGGCAATAGGTTAAAAAAAAGTCACTTGTAATGCTTTTGATGGACAGTAAAACAGGGTGATTTTTAATTTTTTTATACTAGTATTTTCTATACCAAATATATTTTGTATTTATTCGTTTTGTTCTTGGTATGCAAGGCAAATTACTTGACCTGCATCAGTAGGGGTGTGCAGAATGAGACCCAGAGTTTTGGAAACTCCTTTTTTCAGCAAACCTAAAGAATTCCTTTCAGAGAATTTTGCAGACACGGTGTTTGATAACTCATAGTGGTTGGGATTTTTTGTGCTTTACAAATCCTCATCCTGCTGTGGGCTGGTGCTGTGACACCCTCCTTACACAGGTGACACAAGAGGTTTCAGACAGAAGCATCTCATCGTTTTTAAAACAAACCAAACCAGAATTACTTTTGTTTTTCAGAAAACAAGTGTTGAAATTCTCAACATTTTCTACGTTCATACCCTTTGTAAGTGACTTTTGGTAGAAGTTTGACATACTGGACATTCCTGAGTCCATACCTCAGTGGAGCAAAGTGTGGAGGAGCCAGACTGCCCTGATGGAGGTCAGAAGTACAAACACTGCATTAGAAACTTTGACACTAAAAATATGCTATACTTCCCATCCTACTAAACCAGCATATCCAAATCTACTGAAAAATGCGAAAATGGCAAGATAACCTGTGAATAACTTGCTGGGTTTCTGTTGGTTTGGTTTTGTTTGTTTTATTATTATTATTTTTTTGAGTACAGGAGAAATAGAAAATTAAGTTTTTTCTTATGTATTGTGGATGCTTTTGCACCTTATAGGAAACTGTTCAAGGCTTTCATGTACCTGTATCAAAGCACCAGAGGAAGTTCTGACTGTGTCTTGACTTCAGAGATAGCCACGATGTCAACCTGATGATGCTCTCCATGTGGCCTTATACTTCTCCACAGTACTTTGTACGAACTCACCCTTTTCTATTAAATGAGATACTCTCCCTGTTGAACGGATTTTCTTTTACACCAAGTGCAGACGTGGCTGAGTAGTGGAATCACTGGCTGCAGGGGTGCTGTGTTGTAATGGCATGGGACAGTAGTAAAACCAAGTGCCCCCCAGGCTAGTGGGACTGCTTGGCTCCCTGGGGAGGAGGGATGTGCAGACCTGTTGTGGCTGCAGAGCTCGTGGTGCTTTGCTGGGCTCAGCTGCTGAAGGAAATCTGTCTGTAGTGTTTATACCTGCTGGGCTCTCCTCCCTCTGGCCACTCCTGCCCTGAAGCTGAGGTGAGCACTGAGGACTGTTGTCCCTGGCTGTGTTGAGTGGGTAACTGGGAACGTGCTCACTAGCACTGCTTTGTTCTGAAAGCCTGGTCGTGGCTTCCCAGTGTGGGCAAAGCACAGTTCTCACCCACACCATCTCTCAGAGAGCACACCCCTGAAATTGGCAGAGGCCCCTCTCAAGTGAAAGCAGAACGTGTTATTTTTTACACTTTGTGTGGTGTTAATTAGCAGTAGTTGAGTTTTCAGGCTGCACTAAACTGGAGTATTGTGCTAAGTGTGCTGTAGTTTTTGTGCCTGAGCTTTCAAGTGTCCCCACTGCCCTCTCCACGTGCTGGTGGGCAAACCTCAGCCCCCTTCCTGGTGAAATGGATGCCTGTAGTGCTGCTGTTCTCTGTCAACACCCAGATTCCTACTCAAGAAAGATACTTATGCTTTTTCCTTTTTTTTTTTTTTTCCTTTTTTTGTTGCTCAGAAGTCCCTTAGAGCAAGGAGTTTGACTTTTGGATGCTTTTGTAGCATGCTTCTAACTGGGGCCAGAGTGTCCCCTCTGAATTCAGTAGACAAGTTAGTACTTCTTTTTATCTATTTATTTTTCTACAGACTCTAACCATTTATGATGTTCACCTGAGCAAAACCCCTGTGGAAACTCCTGTCATAGCACAGTAAGTTGTCACGGGGGGGGTAATGGATGGAATGGAGAACATGGAATTTCAGAGCATGTGTCAGGAGCCGGGCAAACGGTGTCTCCGTGGTTGGGCTCAGCTGCCTCTTGCTGCCCACGGGTCTTTGTGGATGTGCAGGGACAGCTGAGCTGCTGCTCCTGCTGCTCTCTGGGTCGGGGTTATTTGTGGGTGAAGCATGACTGGGATAGCTGCTCTCTGCACTTTACTGCCTGAACTGGCTTGTTCAGTCTTGTTATTTTGAGCCTATTATTTCAATGAAATGGAATCCCATTTTTGTACTCGTTTTTAACTTTTATGAAATAAATAGTATGTAATGTCACTGGTTTTAAATCATTTAAAAAAAAAAAAAGAATTTTCAGGTTTCATACCCAGCCATTCCTGAACAATTTGTTATCTAAGCAAGTAAGTAAGTTATCTAAGTCAGTCTTTGGTGCTCACTAGTTCACTTACCTGTCGAGGCAGGAACTTTTTGGGCCCTGTGGTAAATTGTCTAGTTCTTGTCCATCATTTTACTCAAGCCTCCTGTGGATTTACTAGAAGGTGTACACTCCTGCTGGGGCTTGAGGCTTTGGCATGCTCTCCAAAACCAAGACTCTGGGGTTGTAACTCAGTTTTCTAGTGTGGCCTTCAGGAGCTGTCAGCAAAAGGGGATGGTTTGAGAGCCACTCTGTCTGTTTTGCAAGCTGTGCATGCTGGAAATAGAGGAAATCAGCATTTGACTCAAAAGCTGGCTGTGTTCACCCTGGTTCCTGTTCCCACCTGTCTGTGCTCTGGCAGGCTGGGTGTCACCTCTTAGCTGGTAAAGAGATGTCCAGCAGTGGTGACAGCAGCAGCAACTACTTCAGATTTGTAAGCATCTCTGCTGTTTCTTTTCGTCTGCCCTGTTCCCCAGTGAAGCAGTTTATTCCCAGCAGGGTCACAGCGTAGTGGGAGGGAGGAGGAGGGGAGGTTGTAGTGACACCAGCTTTCTGTTGTGGCCTTTCACTGCCAAGTGACTCAAGGCTCTGTCTGCACAAGAGCACGTTGTTCTTGTACGTGTGTGTAAGATGAAAAGAGAAGGTGCTGTGGAAGGTCCCTCCTCCCTGCTCAGATGCACACCCGGAGGGAAGGCTTTGCTTTGGGATCAGTGCTCTGGCAGAGTCCCACAAACCCTGCAGGCCCTCTGCAGCTCTCCACAATGCTGCTGTCTCTCAGGGCAAGAAGTTCAACCCGTCTGCTCCTACTACTGCTTCTCGAGGAATGTTTTTCTGAGCATCAAGTCATATCCTAAACAATACCTGTGATGTTTTAATCTGATTTTTACAGTGTCCCTCGCTTTGCTTGTGTGAGACACGGCGATGGATTTCACAGCTGTGAGCTCATCTGTCTGCTTTACCTTAGAACCAGGCTGTGGTCTGAGCTGCCTGTGCAGCCAGTGCATGCCCTGATGGGGCTGTGGTCTGAACAGCTTCATTCCATGGGAGAAAATGGCTTGCACAGGGGAAGCCTTCCCAGCTACCCCCTGTGCTACCACAGCCACCGTGCAGGTGAAAGTCTGTCTAGTTTCTGAGCCCATGAAAACTTCATTTCCCAAGGAAAAATGTGTGTGCTCAAACGTGTCCATTGGTTTAACACTGCATTGCTTTCCTGCATGTGGTGGCACAGGAACCCTCATCTTGGTGGCACCTTGCCTCCCCATGCTCACAAACCGGTGGGCACTGGTCTGCTTGCAGTCAGGATGCTGGTGGCACGGATCTGTTCTGAAGATGCAGTGCTGGGTAGACAGAGGTGGCCTGTGCTGCCAGGTGGATGAACACTTGGTGTGCTCCTCTGGAACAGGCTACAGCCCTGGCCAGCTCCAGTTCCAGCTGTGCTCAGCATTCTGTGAGATTAATCCTGCCTCAGGGCTGCATCTGGCTGGAGTTATCTGCCGGGATAAATCTTCTCACCAGTTTTGAAGCTTAATCTGTGAGTTCATCTGCCTGTTCCCCTTCCGTCTGTGTCTGGCCAGGCAGCTTGAGGCAGGCAGGCTGTGGCCATGAGAAGGGAAACTTCTTCCATGTGTGCAGAGAGTCAATCATGACTCAAAACCTGGCAGCCCACAGGCTGAGGAAAAGGAGGGACACTGAGGAGGATGCTGGGCTGTCTGCAGGATCACCTTCCCTGCAGGGGGTATGTCAGGGCTGGGACATTTCCTTCCCACACCAGTTTTCTCCTCTGTCAAATACAGCCTGCCTTGCTTTCTGCTTCAGTTCTCGAGTGGAAGAGGAGGACACTGGGCGACTTTTACATCCTGATGTGTGCAGAAGGCCATGGGCACATCTTACATGAACTACTTCAGCCTGTGCAAATCATCATCACCGAGCTGAGGCTGAAAAGCATCTCTGGGGTAGTGTGGGTGCATTCTTTCTCCTCTAATATTGTGCAGGTGGGTAGATGGCATCAGCGTGCTGGGCATGATGCATCGTGGAATTATTAGTTGCTCTGAGATGATGGCAGATTCATGAATGTGGGGGCCATCCTCACACACACTAAGCAAAAGGATGGGTCCCAGAGACAGAAATTAAGATGTCCTATCCTGAGGAACTGTGGTTATTTTCACTAACTGTTCTTTCCAGATGTCTCACCCCAGCAGGATCAAGTCACAGCTTTGTTTACCCCACTCAAGTCTGCCTACAGCTCCCAGCGGAATGGTTTGTGGACTTCCCTGAACAGCTACACACCAGGTGAGACAACTTGCCTCCTGAAATGGCTCTGTTACTGCTCTGTTCTCTTAGTTGCTCTTTGGGCAAGACTTCTGTTTGCTGGGCTACTGAAAAGGCAGAGCTCTACACCCACTGCAGTGCTACCAGAATGATGAGACATCTGCAAAGTGAAGGGGGAAAAAAGTTTTCCAAGTATTTTGTTTGCACATGAAAAACCCAGATTTGAGTAAAACCCAGAGACTAAGTGTGCAAATTGTCTCTGTAGTTTGAGGTTCATTGGGTTTGTTTTTTAAGACCTTGGGTTGAGTAATTTAAAAAATATGTCTTTAGTGCTTTCAACACCAGTACCCTTTAGGTGGAATCTTGTTGCACAGGGACTTGCACAAAGTCCTGGCCAAGAGAAGGGAATCCACACGGCAGGGAAATGTGAACCAGTGTGGTGATTACAGCAAGGCAGGCTGTGGAGTGCCATGGTCACCTGTGGTGCTGGAGTCAGCAGGTCTCCTGTGTTTTTCCTGCTCTCCACAGGCATATTTGGCTCACCCCAGTAGGCTTGATGAAAACTAATACAAGCTCTGAAAGATCTGGCTGCTGGCACTTGACACACTGCAGAAAAACTGTGATCTTGCCACAGCTCAGCAGCATCAGGAGGTCTAAAAATAACTGTTCCTGACAACAAATAGAGTACTATCATTCAAAATTGGATTTATTTTCATGAGGATTGGACAGCCCTTGCTCTAGAGGGCCCACATGGTTTCCCCAAAGCTATACACGGACACCTGCTCTTTACTATGGCTCCTTCTGAGCCACTGAGGCACCACAGAATGGTTTGGGTTGGAAGAGACCTTAAAAATAATCTAGTTCCAATACTCCTGCCATGGGCAGGGATGCCTTCCACCAGACCAGACTTCTCAGAATCCCATCCAACCTGGCCTTGATGGGATGGGTCACCTACCAGCTCTTGGGCAACCTGTTCCAAAAAACATTTTCCATGTCACCTGGAGAGCCTTTTTCAGACAACATTCCACACCTTTGCTGAGTTACACAGAGTACAGCTGCATTCATTGCTGCTTCACAGGCACCAGGAATTACAAAGAAGGTAAAATACATCATCTCAAATGTGTCAAATGCCTTTTGCATTTACAGTCTAGGTGAAGATTTCATCCAATGTCTTTTACGTTTCAGTTCAAGACAGAAATAAGGTATTTTTCTACTTCTGATATTAAGTAACTACTTGTATTAAGGTGCAGATAAAATAAAGGCAGAAAACCTAAAATACCAGGTTTCCCTGTCAAGGAGCACTGAAAATACATGGTTTTATTTGGAAAGCCAACTTTCTGTTTCACTTTGCAGTCAGCTAATGCTAAAAATGTGGTGATTTTTCTTCTAGATTACCTACAATGAATAAATGGGAAGGCCAAGACTGATAATTCCGAAAACTGACTGCAAAAAGCTGCAGTGCAGTAGCATGCAAGTCCCTCTCAAGGTGGAAGAGAGCTGGTTGCAGCGAGGCAGCACCAGGGATGTACCTCTTGCTTTCTCTGCAGAACCCATGCCAAGGAAACTCAGGTACCACAGTGATACTGAGATCCCACCCCAAAGGGACTGTGTAAGTCTTATGCACCCTGATGGCTCCCAGGAGGCTGTGTGGTGGGATTTCAGCTCTGGGTGACACTGTGTACGTACTGGGTGGTGCTTGCTCTCTTCATCTTACACCCTTTGCTGGGAGAGGAACACGTTTGAAGAGAGAGTGCCAAATTCAGACAGGGACCAGAGGCTTGCACAGTGCAAGAGGTGAATTTGGCCCGTTTTAATTAGAAGTAACATGATTTAATACAACACCCCCTTAAGTGAGATCTGGATAAAATTATTTCACTGCAATTTTTTTTTTTTTTTCCCTGCTATGACAAAACAAGACTCTCCTTCTGATCAATCATCTCGACACTTCTGTTGTAATACTTCAATTCTAGCATGCCTTCATTTGTTAATACCATTGAAATATTGATTGGCAAGATGAACTGGGGTGGCACTGATTGGAAATGAGCAGCGGGTGAGGATCTTGGCACTCAGAGCTGGGCAGGTGAGTTTTCTTCTCCATGCTTCCTGAGCAGCCATGCTGCCTGGTGCTTCACCTTCACTGCCACCCACCTCTCCCATGCCACCTCGCTGTGCCAGGGGTTATTTTGTCAGCAGCAGTTTCTCCCCAGCAGGGTCTCTGGGGCTGTGCTGGAGCTGTTGTGTCGTGGGCCGGGCTCAGCTGCCGTACTCCCGCTCGATGCTTGCCATGAGCTCCTCCTCTGAGTAGTCGTATGAGACTGGGCCTTGTGCCAACAGCTGCTTGCTGTTCCTTGCTGGGCACCTGCCAGGGAAGAGAACAAGTTACCTGTGTCATGAGCTGCAACCAGAACATGGACTCAGCTACCTTAAAGTGCTTTTAGAGTTTTCTGTTTGTTTTCACGTGAGCGCATCTCTCCCACAAGTGGAAAGTGATGTACAACTCAAAGGGAAGGGGCAGGGTCTTTGTTGGTGTTGTCAGAGGTTGGTTATGTTGGGTACAAGGGAAATCTGTCCCATGGCATGGCTCCAAATCTGTGCCAGGCTCATTATGTAGCATCTCCTGACTTACTATTCCTCTAAGGATGAGATCTACCTCACCCCTGGTCTTGTGGCTGGGATGAATTTGATCATTAGCATCTTTTAATGAAAAAACTGAGGACCTATTTACTAGATTAAATCACAGGAGCTGCCCCAACACAGCTAAGTAAATGTAGAATCAGAACTGAAGAAAAGAACCCTGAAATGCTTTGATAAGGAAGCTTTGTCATGTAGGGGAAGTGCTTCTGTGAACTGTTCTCCTTGGCTGAGGGAGCATCCCCAACACTCCTGAGTCAGGCAGCAGCCAGAGTCCTGCTACTGCCACTGGAGAGCAAATGGCACCAATGCAACCCTTCCCCTGCTCTTATCAGTCAGGTCAGAAAGGCTCCTGCCCAGTCCAGCTGCTCTGACCTAGCTGGGTTAATGCCATGGCCCCTGCATGTCAGAGATAGTTTGATGTTTTCCCTGGAGCCACCTGATGACCAGCTGGCATAGCAGCTGGGTCATGTGGGTGTCCTACATTTATTTATGCTGCTCTGTGCCCTTGATGGCAAGTTCCACTGGCAGCAAGAAGGATTTAGCAAGTGGGCTCTTCTGCTTATTCTCCTAATTCATTTTCCTTCTTCTGATGGGCTGCAGGCAATCTGGTTTCCACTGCAATAAACTGAAAGCTGAGAAGAAAGTTAAAATTCCAAGAGCTCAAGCCATCCATCAGGACCTACAAAGCAAGAACTGGGAAAGGGAAATGCAGCAATCTGAGTTACTGATTTAAACTCCACACTGTGCAATCCTTAAACTAATTTTACATGACGTGATGAATTAGAGGCAGAGCTCTTGGCAGCTTGCTTGCAGGCCCACAGAAGAGCCTTTGTTTCAATTAGAGGTTACATAATTCCCACTGTTAATTATTCTTGATGCTTTGGCTTGTATGGTGACCTCGAAGCATGGGAGAAAATCTCCAGGTAAAACTGGAACTCACTGAAACAGAGATATGCCTTTAAAAGACAAAGCAAACCCTGCTTACCATGCACACAGCAGCATGAGAGGAACAGAGAGGGATGCTTTTATTTCAGGAGCAAAGGAAATACAAGTTGCTGCTCATCTTTACTTTTTGTGGAAAGTTCTGTATCATTTAGTATGGAAATACTAGAATACATTTTAAAATGAGAGGTTCAATCTGGATATAAGGAGAAGCTTCTGTGCCTGAGGACAGAAATCAGAGGAACAGGCTGTGGCTGCACTGACTCCATCCCTGGAGGCTTTCAAGACAAGATGAGACCAAGCCTGGAGCATTCTGCTTTGACCCATGACAACCCAGCTTGGAGTGGGAGCTTAGACTAGAGATCTCCAGAGGCCCTGCCAACCTGGATCTCAAAGGCACATTGGTGCAGCTGCTCCTGGAATGAAGTGAGGGTCTGCAGCAGGGAAATCCCGAGCTGAGGATGTGGCAGGACCAGAGATGGGAGACCACCATCCTCCTCCTGCATCCTCCAGATGCCCAGCAGAACAGGAGGCCCCTTGCTGCTCTCCTCAGCATGCAGCCAGGGCTGCAGACCAGGGCTTGCAATCACACTGAGGGCTCTTATTTCTTATTTAGAAAGTAGCAGGACAGTATGTTGAGGGAAAAAAAACCCTAACACCCAGATGTTCTGGGAACATCTGGAAAAGGGCAAAGCTGTGGGAGGAAGAGCTGTCTGCAGACGTAAGAGGGGACTCTGCAGCACATTAGCATGGCAAAGAAAAGAAAGGCCAAGGCAACACCATCAAGATTACTGTGCAGACTTCTGGGTATCTCATTACTGAAAAGTTATTAACAGCTCAGAGGGAGTTTAGAAAGCAGCAGTGAAAGTGATTTAAGAGGCTACAGCAAAGCAATTTAGGAAAGAGGAAAACAAGAAATGTGCTCAATTTCAGTTAAAGTCCTCTCTCTGTGTTTAAAGATTATTAAGGGAAGGAGGAATTTTTATTTATTTTTTTTTTAATGGAAAGAAAATAAACTAGGCAAGGAGGTGAAGGAAAGGTAAAGGGCAAAATTAGACCAAAAGTCTTTGATCAAGACTGCAGGGGTGGGGATGGCTGGCAGTGCTGCCTCCCTGCTATGCCTGAGGCTCTGATGACAATGTCCCTCCTGGGTCACCAGCCTGATAAGCTCCAAGGCAGAAACCTGAGTTAAGTGGCTGAAAGTTTGGTGAAACTAGGCAAGTGTTTTTTGTAATTGTGCTGAAGATGGGAAAGTCCAGGATTAATCATTAAAATGCCTTCTGCAAAGACCTTGCAGCTGAAAAATGGGTCAAAAGAATGCCCCAGTAACTCTGCCAGTCACACAAGCCCTGGCAGCAGCTGTAAGGTCATGACAGCATTCCTGGGCTGTGCCATCCCCCAGGGACTATCAGATGGTAGAGAGCAGCTCCCAAAAGAACTGTGGGGGAAAACAGAGGTAAGCCCATCATGACCAGAAATGCATCTGCTTGAGTCCCCACGTGCATCAAAGTTATTTATCAGTCTGGTTTAGATGCTTATGTGATGTCACACAGTGTGTTTGCAGTGCAGGAGGTGCACACCTACAGCACCTACCTCAGAGAATCACAGAAATTAGGGGCTGGAAGGGACCTAGAAGATCATCTAGTCCAACCCCCAACCTCATGTGGCTGCTTTCTTGGCAGATAGTATTCAGTCTCCATATTTAGGATTTGTCCCCTCCTTGCTTGACATTTATTTATTCTTTAATTGGGAATTTCTTCTGTCAGCAGTTCTAGGCATGGCTGATTTTTTCTACTTGTAGCATGTTTACCTAGAATAATTCTAGCAACAGAAAGGTGAAGGATGAGACACATCACTACACATACTAACTGCTGTTTCTGGGGCTTGATTTGATTGGATTTATTGAAAATGTAGTTTTTCTGGGTGCTGGATTTAAAAAAAAAAAAAAAAGTCTGCATGCAGCTCTTGGCAGCAGAACTTGCAGCCCTGCTTGCCAAGGGTGGTACAGGCACTTCACACATGAGCTGCACCAGGCTGCTGCAGTGGGTGTAAAGCAAATATTATCTGAATGAAAGCAGGTCCTGCTCCATCATCCCAGATTGGAAACCAATTTCTGCTGACTATAGTCTCCCCTTTACGTGTCAAAGAGGGAGGGAGAAGGAAAGCCCTGGCAGGGGCTGAGAGCAGGCAGTGGGAGGCTGGGGAGCAAAGTGAGGGGTGGCAGCAGGGCTGGGTGTGCGCCGTCAGAGGAGATTGCTCAGTTGCCATCATAGCCCAAAGCCCATTGATGATGCCAGAGAGCCCAAGAGAGGTTATGACCCCTGTGAGAGTGCCTGGATGAGCCTCACATCAACTGCTGTAGCATGGGAGTGTCCCATGGGTTTTCTCTTCTGATTCCTGGGGAGCAAAGAGGTGATACTTTGATTTTCTGCATGCTGCAGAGCCCATGGATGACCTGTGAGTGAAGCAGGGCCTGAGCTAATCACTGCAGAACTTCACCCCAGCTTTCTCAAGGTGCATCTCTAACATGTGGACATCTTCAATGCTGCATTGCTTACGACCAGGAATGAATCTCTCTGCTGTACTTGAGCTGGAGCCTGGATCTTTTCAGGCAGAACAGCTCCTGGATTTTTTTAAATGGCAAACAGCTAGAAGACAGAATATTTGGAGTTATCAACCACTGTGCACCATTGCTACCTCTCTTTTCCACAGAGGGAGGCATGTGGGAACAGTTTCCCCTTTGTGCTCCCTTTCTGCCAGCTGTCTTCTCCCTTTGAAGATATAACAAAAGCATGAGGTACTCACTGATGGTCCACGTTGTTCTCAGGGCCTGGTGAGCTGCTGGTTGACAAAGCCTGGGAAAGAAGAAAAGTCACATATTTCAGTCACAGCACTTCAGATGGGAGAGAGGTGATTCTGTTGCTCTGCTCTGCTCTGCTCTGGTGAGACCCCACCTGGTGTTAAATGTCCAGATCTGGAGTCTTCAGCATAGGAAAGACATGGACCTGTTGGAGCAGGTCCAGAGGATGCCACAAGAACAGGCAGAGGGCTGGGAACAGCTCTCCTATGAAGAAAGGCTGAGACAGTTGAGGTTGTTCAGCAGGACTGGCAGCAGGCAGACAGGCAGCAGGCAGGATGGGCAGCGGGCAGGAGGCAAGAGGGGCATCAGGCAGGATGGGCATCACCGGCTGTCACCATCGTGGAGACGCCACCGAGAGCAGCCCCGCCCGGCGTTGCTCGTTGCAAGTTCAGTGGCTAATTAGCCCTTTGTGCAGGTTGAATGAGTCGCACGTCACCATACTTAAACATTATGGGTTCCTATCCTGCAGCTAAAGAAGTAATTGCTGGGCTGGCTGGGTCTGTGCCCTGAGTAGAGAGGAATGCAGTCAGCTTCTTTCTGCAGCTCAGTCATCTTTATCATCACTCATCCGGACCAGAGTGGCTCCTTGTTTTCCACCCTGCTCCCACTACAGGCATCGTGTGCTGGGCTCTGTCGTGCTACCCAGCTTCACATTGCCCTACACAGCCCCACATTGCCCCCTCCTCAGTTTAAAAGCTTGGACATGAAGCTGGTGTCCCCCATCCATCCTGCCAGCCCCCACTCCCTGCCTTCTCCCACTGTCAGCTCCAGCAGCTGTGGGTTGGGGCTGGGTGAGAACACCCTCCTCTGGAGCTGTGCACTTTTCGGGACTCTGAACTGTTCCTGAACTCAACAGAACCACTAAACTACAATCTTGACTACAGTCTCAACCTCATCACCTCCAAAAACAGGTAGCCAAATTCAAGCTGCTGGCCCCTGAAATATGCTCCAATATGCCTGAGTGTTATTTGGGAGACCGCAAGTTGGCCCAGGCCAAAAAACCATGTCAGGGACCATCCCAGCAGTTCCGTGGAGCAGACCATCATGGACTGATGCCAGGCAGCTGCCATGGCAATAGTGTGCCAGTAGAGATACAGGCCTGAGATGGAGATACAGATGCTGAGAGGTCTGTTCATTCCAGGGGAGACTAGAGAGTGGCTGAGCTGCCCAGAACAGCTACAGGGGAATAGTGCAGTCCCTTGACAGTGCTGCTCCACTGGGCTGTGGTTTCATAGCATGATGTTTCTGTAGGACATCATCTAGTGCCTCCTTCCCTGACTCTTAACACTCCCAAATCCCTCTTCATGAACACCCCGTGAACTGGACCAGGGGGCCAGTTTAGGCTGAAATTAAAATCCCCCACCTTGAAGAGGAAGGGGATGATGTCGGGCAGAGCACATGCAGATGCAGTTTGCAGCACAGCTGCAGATGGCTGGGCTGGGCCAGCAGAAAGGCAGCACCCTCCAGCGATGCCAGCAGATGATGTGGGTGGCTAAGTCAGTCAGTGCTGCTGAAAACAGCCTCTCACAAACCCGCAACCAGAGTTATTGCTGCCAAAAATAACTCGCTTACCTAATGTGCCCGTAGGAACCAAACGGGCCATGTAGCCCCAGCTGCATCCCAGGCAGAGCGCTCCCAGCCTTGCTCTGCTCTGCAGCAACATCCTCTGGTCAGCAAAGGAATTGGGAACAGGCGGTGGATGGGAAGTAGGCAGGGATACGCGGAGTTCCCACGCTTCTCCTCTGCTGCCAACAAAAACACCAGCTCCCAGCTCTTCTGCGCATGCCCTACGCTTAGTTTTACATCAGGAATGGTTTCAGGGCAACAGCAACCCATGGCTCTGCCAAGAAGTGATGGGGGAAATACCTAGTCAGCAGCTTTCCAAGCCCAGCTGCAACACAGCTGTGACACTGAGGGACAGCAGAGCTTGCTGCTTACAGGGCTCTGGTGAAGTTTCAGGTGCTTTTAAAAAGACGAGGAATATAAAGTGAGTGAATATAAACTCCAGAATCTGAAATAATCTGACTTGGAACTTCACTTAGCTGCTTCCCCAGTTTGGAGCTCACCCTTTCTGAAGCACCCTGGCAGCGAAGCACAGCTCCCCACACAGCACTAGGAGAAAACATCTCGACTCAAGGGAATTTATGAACATGAGCACAATGAGGGAGAAAATGCCGAAATAAATTGCTAACAGCACTGGATAGAAAGCTCAAATTTCTGTTGGGGAGAAGCATATTTTAACCACAGTAGTGAAATGAACCTCTCTGAGTTCCTGTAAGAAACTAATGACGCTTGACATTAAATGTCCCCATAGGACCCCTGTGTGTTCGCAGCTGGGACCAGCCAGCCACGAGATGACGCTGCACCACATCCATCTGCAGAAACAACATTTATCTGGCTGGAAAAAAAAAAACAGGCAGAGCTTTGAAGACCTGGCTATTAACATTATTAACCTTCTGTTTACGAGCCCGAGCTGGGGAAAAGCACGGGCTGCACTCGCCTAGTCGAGCTATTGCCACAAGGCAGCAAAAGAAACTTTCAGCGGCTCGGGAAAACTGGGTAACTGATGATCTCAAAGCAACGGTTCTGTGATAACGGGATGGCCCTTCCCGGGAAGATGTTCCCCTTCCATCAGAGACAGAAATCGCAAAGAGAGCAGCAAATGCGAGCGAGCGGAGCCGAGAATTGCCATCGCTATGTGGAGGAAGCCGTGGCTGCAGCGGCAGCTCGGGTGGGCTGGGGCAGGGCTCTGCATCCTACCGAGCACCCCGAGGGGATTGAGGATCCCGCGCTCCCAGCCGGGCTCTGCAGCCTAGCGGGCACCCCGGGGGATGAGGATGCCGAGCTCGCAGCCGCCCGCAGGTCCCGCCGGGACCGGGCCGGGGCCGGGGAAGGGGAGGGGGGGAACACGCACACACGATCCACGCACCCCCGGGCTCCCCCAACTATTGTCCCCTGGCAGGTTCCGTGGCTACAGCTGGGGTTCGCC
>JANHGL010019174.1:0-48973 GCA_024611195.1 Ceyx melanurus | reverse complement strand
GAAGAGAAGAGAAGAGAAGAGAAGAGAAGAGAAGAGAAGAGAAGAGAAGAGAAGAGAAGAGAAGAGAAGAGGAGAAGTATGGAGGAGTCACAGTTTATTTAAAAGAGCTGAGAAAATGCACTTTTTGAGCAAATAATTGAACAATGTCTTTTGAGTGAAAGCAGAGAGAGGATTCACACAGCCACCTTCCACTGTCCTGAAGAGTTAACATTGTCAAAATTAATTCTGTGCTTTTCAGATCACAGGGATGTAAAGCCACAGCTTGGAAGGACAGATAATTTTTATGCCAAATTAAGGATGACTCTAAAACCTAGTGACCTTTAAATGGGATGTGAAAATCAAGGATAATTGAGTGGCATGTCTGCTAATTATTTAAAGGAATTATTAATTCAGAAATATAGAACTAGCTCTGACCTGGTCTACAACTAGAGGGGCATATATCAAATTTTGAGAATCCATCATCTGCCTTGTGACCTCTACTTGAGGATTTCTAAGTTCAGCCTAAGATATATGGGAAAAATTAGAGTAGTAGAAAATATGGCAAAGGTCAACTTGTAACTGTTGGTCCTGTAAGACAGAGAAGCTCAGTGCTGTCACTGCACCAGTAGATATCAATTTCAGATAGAGAAGATATAGCTTCAGCTGTGCATTAGAGGTACCCTGACCACAGAATGATGGGGTAGTTGAACATCTCTGGGGGGCATCCTATTGGTTGCTCATCATTGCAGTTTGCTTGTTAGCACTGGTCCAGATCTCTGCTATAGGTAAGTTTGAAATATGAGGAGGAGGTAATGTTGATGGTTGGGGATTTATCTGAGCAGATGTCTATCTTGATTCTATAAACATACATCTGAGTTTGACATACAAAGCTTTTTTTATAAGCAATAAAGTGAAAGGGTCATTCTATGCACAGTTAACATGGTCTTAATGTAGATGTAGAAATAGTTCAGACTGATTAATAAAACCAGTGAAATTTTTTCTCTATAGGTGTAAAAAAACCCCTGGAGTTGATCAGTGTTTTTAAGATACTTCACTATGGATGAGATTAATCTTGCAGAAGTTGCAGATATCATATAAGGGCCTTGTTAACATGCACAGCTATTTGCCTGTGGCATGCAGAAAAAAATCAGCAGACTGCAGAAAAAATTAACCCCTCCCTCACTTTTTCATTTCAAGCATAGAATTTTGCTTATCTTCTATGTATTAGTATGGAGATTGAATAAAATGGTCTGGGAATGTCTAAGCAAGTGCACTCTTTGTTTTAACTCACCTTGAATAATGTGTTGTACTGTTTCTGTTTCAGTCCTCTTCATGATCTAAGTACCTTTGAAAAAAGACAAGATGTTACACACACACATTCAAAACAGTAGGCATGAATTTCAAAACGTTTTATGCCAATGTTACTTCACATGTCTTAAAAGATAGGTTATTTTTTGAATGGGATATTTACTGAAGAAAGAGATTTTCCAGCTGTAGCATTGAAGAGGTCTACCCAGTATGATGAATTAGCTGTGCTGAATAGTAGAATTAACATAGTTCCATAGTGAGATATTTAAGCTAATTAATGTTGGTATTTCTGCACATCTCTTCCCCGAGCCACGTCCATGATGTGCATATGCCTTAATTTACCCAAATTAAGTCTAATTTCTTTTCTTCACAAACACATATGGAAGGGATGAAAAAGAATGCTTATGTTCTCAAGTAGAGTTGATCGGTGCAACAATAATATTCACAAACACACAGAAAATCTCACTACACATTCATTAAAGTTGCAACAACTTCTAGTGGCCTAAAACTATCCACAGATCACACACATGTGACATGAAAGCTGAAGAACAAACTGCTTGTGTGTCTCAATAGAATTTTTCTTCCCTGATAACATGGTGGAACCCCTAGGGGAACCAACCATATGAAACAATTTGTGTACTCCAGGAAGGTGGCAGGTTGCAGAGAAGTAAGACCACACGAGGCAGTGTACAAAACCCAATGCTGTGATTTGATCCCTGGACCCAAAGCACAAAAAAAATCAATATGCACAAAGTACAGAAAAGTTACAAGCCTCTTTCATCTAATAGTAGTAAACCTTTCTTTCTATAAAAGCAAAAGAACATGCCACACCAGAGTGCTAATGAATAACTACATAGTGTGGATCTGTCTTTTGTTATCAGCTACTGTCACAGAGGACTGTAATTTTTTTTCCTCTCTCTGAGGCCCAGAAGTCATATTTCAGTTTCGAATTTCTTTTATCTTTAAGCTTCCAAGTAGATATATTTGATTCATAAATTCATTCAGAAAATACTTTTGTTGGCTCGTGCTTCAGTAGCAGTATGTGTTATTTGTTCAGCAGGAACAAATAGTTATTGTAGACTGAAATTCAGTAACTCTCCATAAGGACTTTACAGAAAAATAGTGGAGTTAGATTGAGGAATTGTTGGACCTGAGGTGGGATTAGTCTGCCTCTGCTCATATACAGCATTTTGTTGCTCTAAATGGTACATGCATGCAGTAGGTGTGGAACAGGTGAAAAAAACACTGAAGAGAGCAGAACTGGCAGAAATAAATCTGCTATAATGAGATTCACAACTCTTGTATGACTATGCCACCTGGGGCATATTGTTGTATTATTGCTGCCCTCTACTCTCTAAATCTGAATGAGAGATCAGATTTTTTTTTTTATAAATTGTAGGTTGAATTTGCTGATAAGTCTCTGTAGTCTATCCTTCTGAAATAGCTCCAAAGACATTTTTATCAGTGAATTAAAATTGTTAATGGTGGAAGCAAGCATTAAGAGTAGGCGAAACAAGGAGTTATATTGTATTTGTTGCAGTGTACCCAGTGAAGGTAAGGTAAAGGCATTTAAATGCCTTGTTCTTTCTCACAGAAATGTCCCCAAATTTCCTATCCCCCGAATTTTGCTAAATCCCTGGAATAAGCAGCTCAAATGTGAGCTAAGACATTACATATCAACAATGATGAAACAATGATTGTGTAGTGGCAACACATCTCTTAACTGAAATCTCCCTAAATGTTTAATTTTTTTTAATATCTGTAATGGACAAAGAGAATGATTTATGCCCTGAAGATAGTTATCAGAAACAGTGAGCGAGTTGTGCACCTTGTCTTCCTTCAGTCACTTACTCTCAAATTTCCTTTTTCTCCCTCCTCACATGCTTTCCATTTTATATCTTTTTTTTTTTCCTGTTTCTCTTGCACATTAAGTACATTGATCTTAAAAAGATTATTGTGAGATGGACTTAATGCTCTGAAAGTGGTTTCTACTGTTCATTAAAGGTCTTTGTTTTCACTTCCAAAGAAATATTAAATGTACTTTGATATGAGCATAGCATTCTCTATTTAGTATTGCCACAGGCAATCAAGAAATAAATGTTCCCTCAGTTTTCCCTCTCCAGGATAGTTTCAAAACATGAAACGTGACTGGGACTGAAAAAATATATAGTGAAATTTGGCATTTTTCCACCATAGGGAAAACCAAAACAACAACAACAAAAAATGACATCACTATATAGACATAATGTGTTTTAAAGGTAATAGGGATATTTCTTCCCTTTGAATTTTTTCTATCGGATCCTTCACATGCATGCAGAGATAATTACATCACATATTGGTATATGATGTCAATGATCCCCAGAATGGGGAAAAAAAACCCAGACATGTAAGATGGTGATCCAATTAATTTATACAGAGGAAGACAGGAACAGATTCTTTTGCTTCTCCATTCCCCTGTGATCATTATACCCTTTGGCCTGAAAAAGCAACTCTGCTGGCCCCAGTACACAGGTATGTGGCTGTAGGGTTTTTTTTCCCCTTCTATGTATAACACACATTTGTATCTAAACTGCTGTAGAAAAAGGTTCAGGAACCTGTACCAGACCTCACAAGTTTTCATACATTTTCTTGGGTTTTTTTTCTGAAGTTGCTTTCCTTCACATACTGATTCATGTCTCTGTTTTAACTGCCTCCTTCTGTGTTGCTGGAATTAAATTAGAGATGTTATTCATCTCTAATATCAACAGAAACATCCAGAAAAAGTAAGTTTGGGGGGGGAAAAAAAGTTTAATTCTTACTTTTAGATGAAACTCTGTGTTTAGATGAGTATATTGAATCTGTGTGATTGAAGTGGGATATGCTCTGATTCTGTATAATTAGTTGATGCAGGCCAGGTTACATAAAGGTCATTTGTGTGACATGGCATTAATGTCATTCTCATCCCTGGACTGAGTGACAAACAATTATCTCCATGCTAGGATTTAATTGGATTGATATCTAGTGTTCTAGCACTGACAGCTGCCCCGAGGATGAATATTTTTTGCTATGTGCAATTACATGCCATCATAAGATTGTTGGTGATTAATGTCAGCCCTTCAGAACTGTCAGTCAGGCGAGGAAATAAAGGCAGAGACTTGTGTTCAGGCCTGAAAATATAATGATGACCCTGGAGCCTTCAACGTGGCTTTTTGATAAAAGTCTAGTTTCATGAGCTACCTCAGAGCAATGGTGTCGTAGATTTATAAGAAACCTGTTATTCAGAGTTTGATTAGGCCTCAATTTGTTATATTAGTAATCTCAGTAGGAAACACCTAACTCCTTTTGAAAAAGGTGTCAGAGGGACTAAAAAGAAGTAAATGAGAACTTAATTGGACACATGAGAGTCACTTATAAGCTTAGCAATGAAAGAAAGACAATCACATCCAGTAAGAGAAATGCCTTATGTCTCCAGAGTTTGCATGAGATAGATTATGGCAAAGGTGGGTATCATTAACTAATGATGTTCCACCACAGTGCAGTGAGCAGTTGATTACCTTGGTCAGGAATGCTATTTGCTACAGATCAATCAGTGTCAATCTTCTAACAGAATCAATCTAGAGTCTTAATTTTAGAAAAATCTCAGTGATTACCCTGGATGTGGTTTCCTGGGAAACATAGGTCAGACTTTATGCTTTGTACTTCTATAGGTCTAAGAACACAGGAGAATTTACTTTCTCTGGCAGAGGTATTGGACTTCCATCCTACCTACATGGAGTAAGACAGCAAATTTTTATACTCAAGAAATGTCAAGATTTCTGTCATGCTAAGATGTCCAATGAATCATTGCACAACACAGTGAACAAATATGAAGAATTAGGTGTTGAAAACCACTCACAAACAAACAATTAGACGGAATTACAGTGCAATTAAATGATTACAAATCAGAAATACATTTAAAAAGAGACAAATGCCATTTGTGCACCCTTTTCTAATGAAAACAAACCAAAATCTTTTCAAAGAAATTTATATTGAGCAGTTTGCCCAACACTAATCAAACTCACCATGAGTAAGCTAACTTATGTAAGTCAATAAAGACTTTGAGACAAAGGAACTAGAAAGCTGATAGAAATATGCCTCGTTGATTGTCTGTATTCTAATTAATCATCATTATGTGGTACAATCCTATTGGTGTAACATAACAGCTGGTGCTATCTGTCTTCTTCAGCTTCTTAAAGGTACCAGCCTTCGCTGAAATGACAGAAGTTTTTGACAGAAGTAAGGATTGGAGCAAAACATTTAGTGGAATGATCTAAGTCACTGAAATACATGAACTACCTCAGACTGCTGATAGTATTGAAGGTATAACTTGCCATGTTGTAGACAAAAATTTGCTCTCAGTGCTATGTAACATATTTGTTTCTTTATGTATAAAACGCCAGGCACAGCCACATTTTAAATGTGTTAAAAAATTCACTGTTCACTATAACTCCTAGGAATTTACATCACATAACAGACGTCCTAGAAATTTAATCTTAAACACGTCTATTCAGCATTCTGTAGTCTACAGTATTAGAGCATGCAATCTAATAGTCTATGATAAAGACAACCAAAACTTAAAAGACAAACTGGTTTGTTGCTATTTGAAACCACAGTGTGGTTCAGATTCTTATTTCTAAAGAAAAGATGGCTCTTCAAATTTAAAATTAGTTAGCATTTTTATTTTAATCTTCTGATTTTTTTTTATTTGCTTTTTAGAATGAGATAGACACAGCAAATACAGGAATGATAATCTTTAGTTAACAATCTCATTATTTATTAATTATACTTGTAAAGATATTCAGTATAATATATACTTATTGGCCAAACAATTTGGTTTCACAATTATTTATTTATGCAGTCAGTGTAGCTGCTCTTGAGTATGCACTGTTATGGTTTTCATTCTTAATGCAACATTACTAGGAAAATACATCACTACGTAAACAACACTGTGTGTAATTAGTAATTAGACTGCAATCCACAGGTTCCTTACAGTGTATCTATATCACAGACATTGATAAACTGCAGATTGAGAGGTGTAAGTAGAGAAGTGTGAGGAGAGAAATGTGATGCAGAGGCACCAGCTTTTCCTCTCCAGCCCAAAAGTAAATCCTGCAGGAGATTCCATTTTTTACTCTTTTCTGCTTATTAAAATCAGGTATTAACAATAATAGCTAGAGCTAGATACATAATGGGAGGTAGCTTTGATACTTTCAATCTTATAATTCTACTAATGTACAGCAGTCACCTCAAGTTCCCTCTTCTTAGTCAATGTTTTGCATATTTTTGACAATATAATGACATTTGTATTGACAATGCAATCTGAGACTTTCTGTCATTGTTATATTGTATTTTTTCTCTCACTGATCACTTATTTCTTATAATTTGCTTTCAAAGTATGTGCTCAAGATGGAAAGATGAACCCTTCACACTGGTAAAACACGTAACTTTAGCAACCAGTTTAAGTTATGATGTAAGAAAAATAAATCTCTATACACTCACAAACTAACTTCAAGCCTTATCAACAGCTTTTCATGTATTTATTCTTAATATACTTTGTGGCCATTCCTTTCTTTCTGCTGAAAGTGAAATGTGCATTTAAAATCTGAATTGAAGTTTTGTATTAGATACTTGGGTCCATGTTAATCAAAATAGAGGAAACTAAAATCTATTACTAACTGCCTCCATGAAATTCACCAATTTAGATTAAATTGAGTGTCAGTGATTTTAAATTTAGATCTTTCAGTCTTCCTGCAGGCAAAGAAATGACAATGTATTCTGCCATTTATTTCAGTGTTCACTGCTGACCAGCTGAAGATTAAACTATTCCTCAGCTTACTAGCTAGTGAACTGAGATAGTCAAATCTCAGTATCACAAATCTGAAAACCATAAAATACCTTAAAGCCACGAGATATTCAATATAATATGTCTGGGGCATTATTTATTTTGACTTTGCCATTTTTTTTAGTGATATAAATTTTCATGGGTTTTTTCCCTCCACAGTTGGGAAAAAACCTGAAACTTAAAGTACATGAATTCAAAAGCCTCTTGTATTTGTATTCCTGTGTTTACAATTACAGACATTAACAACATTATTTCTAAAACATAAGGAGTATTTCTAATACTCTGTTGTAAAATCTGAACTACGGTCACAAGAACGATTTAGTGGGGGAAAGGGGGGAAATACCTAAGGAAATTGCATCCAATATCAACAACATTCCAGTTTGTTAAAGGAGGTCGAGTGAATATACAGATGCTGAGTAGCACAGCCTGACACAATGAGCAACAAGTTAACTCTGATCAATCCAGCTCTGGAAGAAGAATTAATGTATTTGAGGTATTGTGGTGCCAAAGACAAACTAATGTCTATGGAACGGGAAAATTTATTAACCTAAGCAGAGCAATGTTTGTTTGTGGGTGAGGCACCATCCCTGGAGCTATTCCAGGTGAGGGTGGACAAGGTTTTGAGCAGCCTGGCCTAGTTGAGGGTGTCCCTGCTCCCTGCAGGGGGACTGCACTAGACGCCCTTTGGAGGTCCCTTCCAGCCTTAGCCATTCTATGATTCTATGACTGAGTCATGTAGATGTGAATTGTTCCATGTCTTTTGGTTCCTGGATTAAATATCAGGTCCTGAGCAGATTTATTTGTGCAACAGATCCAGAGAGTTTTAGAATTTTTGTTTTCTTGGTCTTGTTTTCTGCCACTTTTTTGTACCACTTGTTTGAATGATCCAAGGTAATTTGAAAGAACTTCTTTGTAAGGACAACAGTGCCTAAAAAAGGGGATTTTCTGGCACAAAACTCAGCTACTTATGTGACTTTGTCATGCTCTGAAATGTCAAAGCTTTGTTAGCAGAACTTTTTTAATATAGATGTGACAATTAGTGTTCTGATTAGGTTCTGGCAGCTACTGAAATCCAGAGTACAGTGAACACTTCTAAAGAGTTTGTAGACTAGTTAAATGGCCATTATGCTATTGTTGTGTGCAGCAATTACACTACAAAATACAAAGTCCTTCTCTAGATAGTCAACTGTAAATTGCCATACTTTGTTTTGTGCTCATACAAAGTCAAAAACTGTAGAATCATAATTAAATTTGGCAACCTGGAAATCAAAGATGTCTCCAAATTGGAGGATGGTTTATACTCTGTGGAGTTTTATTGCAGGACAATTTCTCATTTTGGAAATTGTGGAGATTGTTATTGTGTATCTGTTTTCTGCTTTTTTCCTGGACAGGAAATATACAGAACAAAATGAGACCATTTCAGATGAAATGGTGTTTCTGTGAGAGGCAGATGTCTTTATCACAAAACAAAAGGAAAGGAAAATGAAACTCCACACTTATGTAGTTGAATATATATCTAGAATAATCACCTCTCTGAAGAATCTGTCTTGATGAAAGTCAGTTTTTTTTCTGTAGACATTAAAACTGTTTTCTTAGCTAAACTTTGGTCTCAGTCACATTGTCATCAATTGGGGGAAAAAAAATAATTAAAATGTGTGAAGTTACTAGGAAATGGTAAAATTGAGGCTATCTTTTAAAGATAAATGATTCTTTTGAGAGATAAGTATTATGAAGCACAAAATATATGACTATGTTATTTCAGTCCACTTGAAAGAGAAATACCTTTATTTCACATTATATTTGTATAGATTTGAGTATATCTGTGAAGATGTTCTCTGATGAGTATCTCAATCTGTGATTACACAATCAATGGCTCATCCCTCTGACAAAGTTGTCACCTCCACACTACAGATTTCCTCTTGGAGTAAATAATTTAGGAGCTTGCTAAGGCATCAGGGGTGCTGAGATGCAACAGATTTAAGTATCCAGCAGACATATCTAACTAGACATATCTATTTCCAGATATACTATCTGTGAGGACAGCATCAGTGGTCTTGAGGAGGTCTCAAGGTGCAGCATAGAGATTCAGGTTGATGTTATCTACAGTGGTTACTCTGCTGTATCAAAGAGAAGTATTGTTATTCTAAATCTGCTCTCTGGTAAAGAAAGATAAAGACATTTGGAGAATTCCAAATGCAGGAGTGCAGGTACCTAAAAAAAGGGCCACAGTATTAAAACTATTTATTGTGAATTTGACTCATGAAAGAAAGAGTAGTGACAACTGATTGCAGTTAGGACAGACCTGGTCTAACATCATTTATAAACATTCAGACAGAAAATTAATCTTGTATTCTCTTATTCCTGGTTATGGCTGTTTATCTAATACAGCTAAGAATTTAATTCCATTTATGCAGGACCTCTACCAGATCAGGCTATTTAAACCATTTTAGGACTATTTTTCTCACATATTACAGTCTGCACCTAATTTCTGACTTTCAAATGTAGTGAGTACATAGGACAGATCTGTAGTTTTCTCACAAAACATTTTGTTTTCCATACCCAGTACATGTTCTTTCTGCATGGTCATGGGGATTTCTAGAGAAATTACACAAGTATGACTTTTTTTGAGACACAAACCTGTACTGTATTTCCAGACATCTTTGCAAGTGCTTTAGCAATGTACAGGAGGAAATTTACTCCAGTATTTTCTATATAAAATGATGTGCTAATAAGCTTGTCTTTTCACAACACTTTAGATTATTTAGAAGTAGGGTGTTTTTTTAGAGAATATACTAAACTGACACTTTGCTGGGAAAATGATTAGTGCTAACAGATGGTAGGATGGATGCCTCTTGTTGCTTTCTCCCCTCCTTTCAGGCTCTGTATTGACCATGACAGACATTTCAAGGCCAAAACCCCAAAGGTTTCACAAGCTTATAAGAAATAATAGCATGAAACAGAATTAAGTAGGATCCTAATCTGCTGTCACTGGCCTAACTCCCCTTGACTAAGCACAGACCTGATCTGGAATGTGGTCAGTGAAACAACAGCAGTATAAATAAATTCCTGTATCAAGTATTGTTGGTTTTCCATGAACACCTTGTGGAGTTTTCAGAGAAGATTTGGGCAGGTGTTGCTTCCCCATTAACTTCTGGGCTGATTTCCACAGCAAAATAATTGCAAGAGCAATTTCCTCCCTCCTCATGTTGCTGCTGTGTTTGGTCTAATACCCTCCGTGGGAGTTATACCTGCCTTGTCCAGATTTAAAACTGGCCTCAGACTTGCTGTGAGTTTTGTACCATCTGCATGGACATTTTTAGTGTCAGTGTGGCTGTACAAGGGCTGTCTGCATCCACAAGACTTCTGGAAATGCCTTCCTGAGCTCTGGGAAGTTATGAGGATGTAGCAGGGGTGGATTTATTTTCCTCCCTGCCACATGTCCTCCTCCCCTCCCTCTCCCCCCACTCCCCCAGCCAGCCTTGGAACAGCAATGTCAGAAAAAGAGTGTTTTTCAACTTGCTTCTGTGTATTTGTGCTTTCTGTCACTCTTATGTAGTATTTCCTTTCCATATTTAAAGATGCAATCTATTTCATTTTCTAAATCTCTCCTTGTGTACAATATGTAACAATAGATGAACCCTTCGGTTTTGCTTAATCTGAATTGGATCTGTCACATCTGGAGAACCACAGTTTACTGTATTTTTGAAGAGCTTAGTTTTGTCTTCAGAGATGCATAAAGCAATAGAAAAATGGGTGCAAATGGCGAATGGCAAAGTGCCTGGTCTGATTAAGACAGACCAACTGCATAAAAATTGCCCTGGCAAAACACAGACGAGAGGTTCACAATTCAGTGAAGCTAGGGAATATAAATGCTCTTAATAGTCTATAATGCAGTGGAAAGCAATCAGTCTTTGTCACTACAGAAACACTTATTTAAGTAACCAGAATATTCAAAGGAAGGAGTTTCTTTGCTCCATTTTCATTTAAAGAAGGAACACCTGAATAAGGATTCTTTATTAATCATAATCTTCCTGCCAAATAATATGCCTTAAGTGGAAATAAAGCTGGTAGAAAATACAAAAGCAGTGAGAAGATTTAAACAAGTTATAAAAGATGGAAAAAAAAATGTAATCAGGAAATGTTTATGAAGGATGCTACAGAAAAAACACTTTGCACAGTCCTTTGATTTTTTCCTCCAGATCTTTTCAATTTCTTCTCTATGCATGGTCTGTACAGTGGTAACTTATATTTTCCATCTTGTCTTTCCAGAAATTGTCTCCTTACATTTGTAAAGATCAGACAACGGTAGCTTAAAAATTGGTATTTTACAATTAATTGTTTATTGGTTTGTTATTTGGTTCTGTTTTGGGTTTTTTTTGTACTGACCGGTAAATTTTTCTTCTGTCATTTCCATTCCCATGGGGTTTTGTTGTTTTGTTGTTCTGATTTTTTTGCCTTTCAGGATTAAAATTTCACACTGGTTGGGGTTTGCTCTTATCTCAGTAGTCTACAGATCTCCCATGCTGTGGACAGGAAGGCTGTGAAAGAATGGGTGGATAACATTACTTTACAAGAAACATTTCAAAGGATAGTCATGTTGACTCTCTGAGAGCCTGTTCCATTCACAGTGCATCTTTGTCAGCAAGAATTTCTCTGTAGGTCTCAATTAGCTTTAGATCACAGCACAATTTCATGCAATGATTTCCAAAATCGTGAGTACAGATAGATACAAACTATTTGTGACAGTTGAACAAGTCACTTCATACATACTGAAAGAAAGCAGAGGTCAAATTGAAAACTAAACAAAACAAAACCCTTCTATCTAATCGTAATAGTATTCAGTCCTTTTGATTTTCAGCATACTGTGTGCATATTGGCTGATACTCTTCAAAATGCCCATGTGAGATAGCAAAATAGAATCCATGTGCTTTAGAGATATGGGTGGCTGAGAGGAAAATGACTCCTGTTGAGTCAGTGGCAGAGTAAAGATAAAGAGTTTAAAATCCCTAATTTCTGACTTTCCTGGTTACTTTAAACCATACAGCTTCAGAAAGTTAATTTTAGCATTCAAATCAAATTACAAAGGAAGAACTTTAGGCACAAAACAGTATTTGAACAGAATAAAATAAAGGATTTTCTTCATTCCGGAGAGACTACACAAAGCAGGCAATGGGGAGGTCATGTTAATTTGCCAGTTAGAATTAATGATTTCACTATCTGTAAAAGAAATCCTGAGACCAAATGGGAGAAAAAAACTCAATAGATTAGTGCGAAGAAAAAAAGTTTGTGAAGAAAAAAAGTTTCTGAAGAGGCAGATTTATCTCTTTCCATCAATTCTGTAGTGCAATTTGCTAAGTTGATCCTCTGTGACACTTGGTTGATCTTCTAAGACCTCAGTGTGAACGCTGCCTAAGCAAACTTCCTTAAAAAGTTGTCAGCAACTAGATGATGTTATCTCATCAACAAAAGCCAACGACTGATTTTGAGTCCTTGGATTTTCCAAATGGGGCTGTTCAGATTTATAACTGCTCATTTATCATCTGAGAAATTGTTTCCTCGGTTACTTTAGAAAGACAAATACTTGTTAATCATGGAAAAAGCTTGTCAAGCACCAATGGGAAGAATTGTTCAAACCTGTAGAGGAGACTGACTTATAAGATCTGTCAAAGATTAAAACCATATGGCAAAAAAATGTAAAGTTTTTTCCAGTCTTTAAGATGTCTTTGAGAACTCTTGGAAGGACCAAATTGCATTCTGTGCTGCAGTCCAAGGCTATGTTTGCAGATGTGAGTAGATGGAGACAGTTGAATCACTGCTGCTTGCATGACAAAACACTTCTCCCCTCTTGTTTGACTGCCTGACATTGCACTTGGCTTTATGCAAGTAGAGTCAGGCAGGAGAAGGCAAATAGATTGTGTCAATAGAAGGAATTAAGATGAGATGTTGTCAAAGAGCATCAATATTGATTGTGGACCTGCATGTGAAAAGATAAATATCAATGAGTACACAGGACCATCTGTTTATATACTCCCAGCAACTGACTTGGATGTAGTCAATGGTGTTCCATAGAAAACCAGAAGAATTTTATAGACTTAAGTAAGGTACACTCTTATCCCTATCAAATTCATAAAGCATCCTAGACCACTGAAATTCTGTTATGGCCATGTGGTGAGCTCAATGAGAAATTGATCTGTTGTAAACTAACCCCATCCCTTATATCCCAAGAGTAATTGATTTTTAAGATCCTTATGCAGCTTTTCCTCAAGCTGAACAGCTTTTCTTACTGGCAAAAAAGTAGGGTGGAGTGTTTGTGAAAGAATCTAGTGAGTGAGTATATATGAAGTACATGTTGAAGATTATTCTTTTAACATCTCCTGTTACCTAAACAAGCTTAAGTGTTGTGAAATCACAATTTTAGCCTCCCCAAATACCATTTAAACATGTTAAACTGTGTTGTTCCTAGGAACAACAGTAAAGTATAATCATTAATATATCTGTACAGAAACACAGGATGTACATATGATGCCTCCCTCCAAAAGCTTGAAGTGCTTGTAAACTTTGTGAAAACCTTTAGTAAGGAAAAGAGGAGACCAAATCTTAATAAGGCAAACAGTGAATGTTGATTTTTCTTTTTTTCATTCAGTTTAGAAAGGAGAATGACAAAGTTCTTTCACAAAATTCTGTGCTTGGGCTATCCTTTGCTGCATAGCTAGCTTTCAGGAAATGAAAAATGTCTAATGACTTCACTTACTAATTTGGTTGCATTTTGATAATGGGCTTAATAAAGTTGGCTTTAAACCAGAAGAAAAAATAAACTATCTGTGGAAAGTAAGGAGTTCTTGTGAAAGATTTGATTTTATAAAAAGAGAAACTATTGCTTATAAAATTTAACCAATCCATAAATAAAAGTAAACTGTAAATAACCATATGATAACAAATTTAACTGAAATAAGGTTAGTGAGCACTAATAAAAAGATATTCTGTCAAGCAGAAGAAAACTCTTAAATTATGTTTTGGAAGAACTGAGAAATAGCCATACTGAATTCTGCCTGCAAATCTTTCCCTTGGTGACTCCTTAAAGATTATATTTTCAGAATATAAGAAGTTCCTGCAGCTGAACTTCTGACAAAACTCTTCCTGTATTTAGGATTGCCACAATAGTATTTCATGTTGAGCAGCCTTGCACAGGAAAATACTTGAGACAGAAACAATATTTAGACCCTGATTTGAAATGATTTTTGGGACATGAAAAAAACAACCCAAGAGAAGTGTCAGGATATAACTATTTAGACTGCTGTTCCTCTAATCCTGTTTCCAATGGTGGCAAACCCCAGAATCTTCTCAAAGATATATAAGAAAGTTTTACCCACTGCCAAAGACAGAATTGGGAAAGTTTTATGTTAACTATTCTCAGTAATTGCCTCCTGCTCTGAAAGCAAACGTGTAATTGCATTTGGAAATGTTGTTTGTTTGCTTTAAGCTCAGTGCAGCATCATCTGCTGTGGCTTTAGATGTCTCATAGCATGACAGAGGTACCCAGGCCTCCCAGGGTGGAGTCTGGATATTGAAAATATGATTATTTCCTAAGAAATGCAATGAAGTGCTGGCACAAATAATAAAATAACTGCAGAACTGTCAGCTTTGTGGCTCTCCTGGTCAGTTTGAATAACTATTTTAATAATCTCTCTGTAGCTATTTAACTACAGATATGGAATATAAAAGTAGCATTAAAAATGTTAGCCTTTTTTCTTAATCTCAAGAAAGAAGCACTGGGAAAGATTATGACCAGCATTATGTTAAAACATTTTGCATCAATTAGAATTTAAGGATCTCATCTGTGTTTCTGTATTAGTAATACCATGCAGTACTTTCAATCTTATTGAGGGGTTTTTTTTAACTTATAAAAATCAATGTAACGTTGATTATTAGGAAGCTGATACAATTTTAGAGAATAGTATTGATTATAAACTAATCACCATAGAAAAAAATGTGGCAGAAGACAAGGAGGAAAAGGATGGAAAAAACATTACAGTATCTCAGGACAGAACTAAGCAAATGAATTATTGAATTTCTTTTTTCTAGAAGCCTTAGGCTTCTACTGTTCACCAGGTACCTTGGAGAAATACTGGTCTGAATTGTTGCTAATCTACCTTCCTTTTATTGTTAGCATTGATGTCTCCCTTAAGAAATACTATATAAAAAAGAGGTATGGTTCATATTAGAGTTTATGAACATCAAATTACCTTTCCATGATCAGACCCAGATTATCTAGTCAAGTTTGTATGCTGTCCATAAGAAGTGCCTTTGCCCCATTGCCTGACTGAAATATGGATTGTTTATTCAAATAAATTACAGCAATAGCTATTAATAAAAATGATGCATGTTGTTATTATTGATTTGTTTCTTGGAGTGCTGGCAAATATGGGGCTGCATGCTGTTGGTTTCTGCTGTTTGCCATGTGATGTAAAATGTCACTTCAGTTTCTTTTTCTCATTTATTTTAAACTTGCAGAGCCTTAAATCATGTGAACTTCAAGTAATATTTCATTTAAATGTAACATATAGAGGACTGCAAAAACAAAGAAATCTAGCATTCTTTTCACTCTGATATGAAAAACTGTTTTTTATCACAATTTCTGTAGAAAATATTATTTTGAAGAGGAAGTCTAGATTAGGTAAGCACTCACAAAATATTCAGTAGTTCACCATAATGACAGTACTGAGTTCTCAAACAGTGGAGTAAGGCTATAGTGAAATACTGTGTCTGGAAGACAGCCATGGAATAGGAGTTTCTAGTTGTAGGGAGCTCAAAAGCTGTAGTAAGGAGGTTTATTTCCCAGTAATGTTTTGATATCTTAATGTTTTGTCAGTTCAGAACCCCTCAATCTCAAATATTAAAGCAGTTAAATCAAGCACCCAGCTGATAAATGAGTGTCTATGAATCTAACAATTTCTTTTGTTAGACAGATGCCAATTGGATCAAACTTCACAAAACATATGAATAATCTGTTTTATTTAATGCAGCAGCACAGGGATATTATTTTGGATAGGGGAGACCATGGATCCTTTCTCTGATTGTGCACAAACACTGAAAGAAAGGTTTCCAAGTAATGATTCTTAACAACTACTCTAGAATATTTCTGATGCTTTCTATACCTAACCTAACTCAAACTCCCTTTTATAACTCTTGGACTATGCCATTCACAGATGAATTTGTTTACAGCATCAAGATCTTAGTGCTGTGAAGTGCATCCTGTTATAATTGCCAAGCACGGTCAGCTTTTATTATCTCGGTGACAAAATATAGCACTTGGTATTTGGATGAACTTCTCTGTACTTGGAAAGTCTAATTGCTGATTTGGTTTTGCTGTAACAATATATTGGTGCAGAAAAAGAGCTTAAAATATGATACCATTTAATTGGAGAAACCAATTCAACTTGAGCTAAGTTAATGAGTGCTTTAGTACTGATTTACTGATTTCATTTTCCATTGGATCAGATATTTGGATTTAGGACTGAAGAGTATGAAACATTCACTTGTCATCACTCGATTTGACAGATCAGGGAAGGCCACACAACAGACAACTGGCACATTTTCATCTGACACCTGGATTATAGAAAACACTCCTGTTTCCCTTTGATTATGAAATTTGCATTTCCACTATGTGTGTTTATTTCTGTCTGTACAGAAAATCAACTGTTGATAAAATAACTACTAAAGCTAGAGAAAGGAGAAAAAAAGAAGTTCACAGAATCACACAATTAAGGGACCTCAAAATATCATCTAATCCGTTCCCCCTGCTGGAGCAAAATCACCTAGATTAGGTCACACAGGAGTTTGGGTGGATTTTGAAGGTCTCCAGAGAAGGAGACCCCACAACCTCTCCAGGCAGACCATTCCAGTGTTCATTACCCTTACCTTGAAGAAGTTTTTTCTCATATTTATGTGGAAACTCCTATGTTCCAGCTTGCATCTGTTGCTGTCTTATGTTCTCAGTATGACACTGAGAAGAGCTTGACTCCTTCCTCCCCATAATCACCCTTTACATATTTATAAACATTAATGAGGTCACCTCTCAGCTCCTCACACAAAATGTGCACAACATGTTAGAAAGCACTGTGGGCTAAGAATAAAGTCTCATCATATTATATGTATTTATCATATAATTTCTAACAGATGGAACAAGAGAATGCTGAAAACTCCTTTATGAAATTAATATATTTGTTGAAATATACGTCTTGGTAACCCAAAATGAACAGTTTTCCTACAAGATGACATGGAAATCAGGGTGAACGAAAAAACCCCACTAAAACCTGCAGATGAGAACAAAAAACACTTAAGACAATTAAATCTGAAGAAGACCAAGAAGAAATATAACAGTATCTTTTCCAATCTCTATTTCTCAATATTAAATTAAGTTTGATGGTAATAAGCATTAATTATATTAGATGAAAAGGGAGAGAGGGTGACAGAGGACAGTGGGGTCATTCATGAAGTTACTGACATTGTCCCCAGGTGAATACAGAGATATTAAATACATAACAAGCAGGACAGAAAATAATATGACATTGCAATGCATTGTATAAATCAAGTGGCCAGCCTCTTCTGAGGTACCCTGCACACTCCTAGCCACCCTTCAAAAAAATACCAAAGGGTTAGAAGGCACCTATCACATGGCCATATAAATTATTATGGTCATAGAAAGCTCAAAAAAAAAGAAGTTTAAAACTTATGTTACCTTTTCAAACAGTTTAGAAAATGGGACCTTAATAAAATTATTTGTGATTGGAAAATGACAATAGGCCTCCCAGTTCCTTTGCCACACAATGACAGAGACAACCAGTGAATCTCAAAGGTTGATGACAAGAAGGAACATTTCACAGAAGACACCATTAAAAGGTAAAACTAATTGCCCTACACTGCAGTGAAAGAAAATACTTAGATTCAGCAGGGAGTTGCTTTTCTGTATTGTCACCAAAAATATTTAGCATCAAATAGCTCATCCCAAGCAAAAAAAAATTCTCACTAGAGGAGAATAATAATCTCATGCTCGGTGTCATGAAATCAGTCTTTTACTCATTTTACAGAGCAGTCTGAGACCAGCAGAGACAAAGGAATTACTCCACACCTGCCTTCTCTGGAGGCCTCATGAAACATCTGGTGCTGCAGAAGTGATTAGCTTACTGGACTATATTCTTGGTTCAGATCCAGTTAGATGGTGCTCAGGCTCCAGAAGACATGAAATAACAATGAAGTCCTGAAGCCAAATGTTTCATAGTGCTCTAGTAAAAGCTAATTTAAGGCCAAGAGGATGAGATTCTTCAGCACACCTTGAATTTATTGCCTTATCAGCACAGTGGGAAGGGTTTGAATGATGTCAATGACTGCAGCCCGTTACTTCTATTCATCTGACACTTTGCTGTCCAGGTGCCAGGAAGCTTCTTCCTGTGGATCCATTCCATCTGCACTCTCCTTTTAAAACACTCAATGGTTTCATTGTCAAAATTACCTCTAAATGAAATAGTGCGAGAGAATGTCTCAATTTTGAGAATATCTTACTGCAAATATTTCAAATTAATAAAGGGGAAGTCGAATTTTTTTTGATTTTTTGGAGAGTCTTTCAAAGCAATATCTAGAAAAGGAATTTGCTGCCTGAATGTGCCTTGTTTTTTATTTTTCTTCCTGATAGAATAATTACTGATGAATTTTGCTGTGTAAAAAAAAATAAGGAACAAAATGCATATGCTCTGTGGTGATTCATTACAGACTTTCTTTCTCCAGAAGTTGCACACAGGTCTCAAATCCTGGGTTATAAGGTTTTTTCTGCTAAGTCTGATCTTCTGGTATGCTATTTTAATGACCTTCTGGGAAGCTTAGAAAAAAGAAAAGAAAATATTAAAAAAAACCAAAAACAACAAAAAGAAAAGAAAAAAAAAAAAAACAAAGAGAAAAATAAATAATCTGCTGGACAGAGATTGAACACCCAAAATTGCTAGTCCATCTCATCATATAGACTCCTTCTTGTTAGATAATTGCATAATCTTCTAGAACTTTTCTTATACAGAACTTTTAGCATTTTACCATTCATTTATTAATGTTTTGCAAGATTTTATTGACTATGCACTGAATATAGTGAAGATTTCCTCAAAGAATCTGTCAGCACTGTATTATTTCCTAGTGACACTCCTTATTCTTCTTATGATGAACTGCTGCCTTCTAAGAGAAGAGAGAGAAAACTAGGAAGATAGTATTTTGCATTTCAAAACTCATTTTTTGTTCATACTAAGTAAATATTTCTTCATTCAACTGTGCATGCAAACACCAAAATGGTGATAATTATCTGTTTATATTTGAGAAGGAATTAATGTTCTTAAAATGATCAAAAAAATATGACTATATTTAGGAGTGCTTATGTCTTGATTTTGCTCTACTCTTTCTCTTTACTATTGGGAGAGGAGTGAAGCCTGAGTAAAAGTTCTCCAGTTTTATCATGACTCCTCAATAATTAATGAATATACCCTTCAGAAAAGAATAGCATCCCAGGTTTAAACCTAGCAGCACAACAGTATATTAATACCACTAATTACTAGGTCTGATTTTAGTCTGTTCATGATAGAGGATTTGTAAACCTTTACAACCAGCTATTTAAACTTACCTTGGATAACAAATAAGGGTAAGAAAATATGAGATAATCAGGAAAACACAGCTGTCAGAGTAACCCAAAGAATAATCTTATGAGGGCTTGGATCCACTGTCACAGTGTTGCACATCACTTGAGGCACATTAACTGTCTGTGCATGTCTTCAGTTTGTAGCTAATCTGAGATAATTGGACTAAAGCTAAATTGAATTAGCTTGTGATAGTCTGACTAGTAGGACACACATGGATAGTCACTGTGGCTCACCTAGTAACTGTTTTAGATGAGATAATTTATCCATCTTTGGGAATGGTGGGAAGAAAGTGACAATCTTGGTGACCCTTCAAACTGGAGAAGGCTTAGTGTATTCTATGACCAATCCTGCATTTCAGAGTAATTTGAAGATACATGTGCTATTAAATTAAATTAATTAAGCTATTAAATAAATATCTATTTATTATCTAGCTATCAAAATAAATATCTATTTGGAAACTCTGTCAGATGATATAGCAAAATTGTGGAGTATTAATTCAACCTGATTTATGAGATAGAAAATTTTTTGCCTCAACTTATCAAACCAAGAGGCAGGTATCTAGTGTCCCCTTGAAACAATAGAGAAAGGCCCTTCCAAAAGAGTTCCCAATGGTCTTAGACATCTATCTCTGCACCAGATGAATCACCCACTGGATGTGTTTTTCTCTCTCAGATAAAAAGCAGGGAGCCTCTGTCTCCTTTTCACTAAACACTTAAGATTTGGAAAGCTACAACTGCAGCAAAGCCTATCTGAAAGAGTTAATATTTTCTTGTGCCAGCCTTCTCAGTTGTCAATTTCTGGGCCTTAATGGCTTAGATTGATGTCCTCAGCTCTCAGTTTCCTTGGGAATGTTACAGCATTAACAGGCTAGCTTAGATCCTACAAGATGATTTGTACTTTCTACTGAGTCCCTTCTTACATAATATACTGTCTTACTGGGAGCATGTGTGGAAATTACCATCCTGTGCTTTTTTGCCTGAGAGCACTGCAAGGGAATTTATGCCATTGTTCAAAGTTTTACTGAAAAAAACCCTCTTTATATTGCAGGCAACTTATCAAGAGGAAACCCCTGACTACGACTTTTATAGCCCTCTGCTGGAGATTTGCCACTAATCTGCTCTAGCATTCCAGTCCTTTGCCAGAAATAACCTCCATTTTTATTTTTTTATTTATCCTGCATTTATCCTCCGTTGTTGTGGTGTGGGTTTTGGTTTTTGTTGGGTTTTTTTTGTTTGTTTGTTTGGCTTGGTATTGTTGTTGTTGATTTTTTTTGTTTGTTTGTTTTTTTCCCCTCTAATTCTGTCATCAAAGAAATGATTAAAACTGTGATGGATTGCAGTGGAAAAAAAAAAGAGTTTTCACTTTAATTATTCATAGTGTAATTTCACAGCAACTATATCTGCTGAATTTTTTACCACCTTTTACATGATGTAAAATGGAGACAAGGATGTTATAGGTGCATGTACTGGTATTTTTTGAGGATGAGAGGTGTCTGAGAGGGATTAGAATCTGTAGTCCTGGATATAATTACTTCATTACTGAATGAGTTACATTGAGGTGAACTGTTGTGATTTTCCACTTGTTTCTAGTTTGGTTTGTTGTTTTTTTTTTTAATTTAACTGGTTAGATGTATATCATATCAGAATTTTTTTTGTGTGAAGCAATGTTAAAACCACAGTCTTGAAAGACTCTCAGGGTTTCCAAGTTTCGTGCTATCACAGTCAATGAGCTGCACAACCTCACCTATTCACAAGAGCACAAAACTCTATTTCAAAGCAAGCTATTCTAGACCATGACATCTGTAATCATTGTTCTAGCATTTGGAAAGATCATTCTAATTTCCAATTTACCTTATTTACTAGGAAAGTTTTTTGCTCCGTATTTACCCTTCAGTTTCCTGCCCCTACATTTTCTCTTTAAGGGTAGTACCTCTTTGTTTTGCTTTGTCAACCAATACAAGCCAGAAGCTTACTTATTATAAGATGTCCAGGTTTGCAAGAAATCATAAAAAAAAACCCTTATAAATGGCACATTTGGATTTGGTGAGTGAATTTGGAGCTCCCAGAACTCGTGGATTTGAGAATTCAGCTTTTTTGCCTTTCATTTCCTCTTCTCCCTGCACCAAATAAATCTGAGATAGTCATATAAGACTGTAGGACCTAGACCACTCATAAAAAAGACAAATAAGAAATGTCAGGTACCACACTGACAGCCTGACTTAAAGACAACTGCAGTCAATGAAAACTTTTATTTGCACTGCCTTTGAATCTAACCCATGCTGTTGTGTTTGAAGTTATCATTTGTGCACTTCTGTGTTTCCTTAGACACTCGGCTGTGTAAAGACAGAGCAAAGTAAATCTATTTGTTGAATACCTACAGCTAGATTAAAAATTCCATGTCCCATGGCAAAAACAATAGTTTTGCCTCGTGATGGAGACAAAATGCTTCATTTGAGGTGAGAAGTAAATGGCTGCCTAGCAATGTTGTGACATCTTACCAGATATTGCAACTATTTGGAGAAGTAGGAGGCTGCTTCCCCATCCATAAACCATACTTATCTTGAAATTATAATGATAATAATAAAATAATAGCTATAATAATGTTATTAAATCAATGCTCCATCCCTTTATAAACTCTAAGTAAAATGCTGATCACTTTTTAATCTGATATCCTAATAAAAAATGTTTATTCTGTTGTATTATCTGTGTGTGTCACTGCTCCATCACCAGTAATTTTTGTACATATCTTTGACTTAGAGAGGAAATTTCTGAGATATCAGAAAGCCATTACTTTCCCATATATTTTGCTATATAGATAAGAAAGTAGAAAATAAAATTAGCAGAAAATCTTCAGCATTATCACTAAGCACAAGAAAATCTGAGAAAAGTTAGAAAAATAATATTTTTTTTTAATAAAGAGAGGAAAAAGAGAGTGCACTTTATGTCAAAAGAAAATATAACTTTTATATCTTAAAAAAAAAAAAAGTAAACTAGACTTCCTGTACTCTCTTACACACTGTAAATTTGGTTTATCCACATTTTCACTTACTTTTTGCAGTTGAACTACCCAAGGAAACTGATTGCACATAAGAAAAGATCTATGGCAAGACATAGTCATCCAAGTCTGATCTAGTCACTAGACTGTAATTAGTCATTACTGTAGGAGCTGAAAATACCCAGTAATAAATCTAGAACTCCTCTAGGACTCTCTCTTGTGTTAAATGATGAAAGTTAAACCAAAAGTAACTTGGTAAACATCTCAAAATGCATTGCTGTACAAGAAAAAGTTGCTGTGCATTAATTATTCACCTTCTTATGCTTCATTATTTTAACTTCTGTGCATCAGCTACATTTAGGTGCTACTAATAAATGACTGATAATATAGCAAATAAATGACTATTGCAATCTAGAGGTAACAAAGTGCTTAATGTTATCTAAAGCTGTAAAACTTTCTCACATTTATAATTATTTTTTAATATTCTGTTATGTCACAATAATCTCTGATTTACAGTGTCCTGTGTACAACCATACAGATAGAAGTTATCATCTGTCACCTTGGTATTAATGAAGTAATTAATTGGTATTAATGAAGTAAGTAATAAATCTCTGTATTTTCTCTGTTGGTGAGTTTTGCTTAGATCAGTTGCTTCTGAGTCTTATAACAAATCTATTCCCTAATTTTCTGTGGCCAGTTCCTTGCCATGATTCCTTATTTTTTGATTGCAGTAGAACATTTGAAATTTCATCTTAAATGGTGCTTTCCCTATTGCTTCAATCTAGCTGCTTATAAAGCTTTGTTCCAAAAGTACTAAGAAAAAAAATGACAGCTCCAGTCCCTTTCAAACAATAGGGACATTTATGGGGTGAGTTAATATATTTTATGAAACCAGCTGGTATAACTGGAAGAAACAAACAGATGAGATCTGAGACACATAGATCCTTCCTCAGTTCTGCAGTATATCTTCTGTGCAACGTGGAAAAATTCTCAGAAGTTTTCCAAACATTTTATAGTAATTAATGAATAATAAGATAATATGGATATTAGCAGTGTATGACACTTTTGGCTCACGTTATTGTATCAAGCGGGTCTGGATTTTAAAAAGCATGTACATCATGTATTTTGTACAATGAATATATGCAAGGGTCAAAAGGGATCCAAATAGAAAAAAAACCCATGATTTGCTACTGTTATCTAGAATGAAAAATTCATTATTTTGGCAGGATCAGGAATGAATAATTAAATGGCAACCAATTATAAAGAAAGAGAACTTTACTGAGCAGTGAGAGTCTTGCAGTAGAGGCAGATTTACCTATATGTTGTAAAGGCAAATTTTGCAAAATACAGATATTAATGCACTTTATACAGTCTTATTTTACCTTTTTATTTTACATACATATCGGTAGCTTTTAACAATAAATGAAGCTACAGTTCTGACTGGTTTATAAAGAACTAAAGTGACCAATATTTCAGAAGTATAACATAGGTTGTATTGATATGATGTTCTGAAAAGATTACAGTAAGAATTGAAGATAATTAATTTATGTGTTAACTAATATAGTGCTGAAATCTAAAGATTATTGCTTCCAAACCACTGGGTAGTATGGTATCTAAGACTGTGTCTTCCCTAAAACAGCACACTGTGTTATATAGCTCTGTAAATTTTCCTAGGTCATTAACCAAATCTAAATTAAAGGGCAGAGCAAACACTGTAGAACATTTCTTCCCTGTTGATGATTTACTGCCCTTTCATCCCAAAATCTCCTCATGGAGACCAGGGGAAAAAGATAGCTGTCACTGAGCAGTGGCATGGGTAACATCCTGACTCTGAAACCAATGAGATTTATTTCATGTAATTCACCTCATGTGCTCAGCATCCTTTCCCTTTCCTCTTTGCTGAGTTATTAAAAGATAAAGAAGAGCAGCTGCTGCAGTAGACATAAAAATTGACAAACTTACAATAGGTGATGCCACCTGTGCCTGACTAATTTAATCACAGCCCAAACAATCTGCCATCCATTTACAGTGGAGATAATGTTCAAGAGCATTTGAAAGTGACTCAGAAGCAGAAGGGTGAGGGGAGAGGAAGCAGCATGGGAGCAGTTTGCTCAAACACCCTCTCAGCTACAAAGAAAGTTTATAGAATATGGCTACTGGACCTGAAAAACTCTTCCCCTGCTTTTATGTAGAGAGGGGAGAAAATCTGGTAAGCAGCTAACAAACACCATATCGAACACTTAGGTGCCAGATGGATTCATCTGTATGGTATTATATCAGCTACTGCTGATCCATCTGTAGTGAATGCTCCTTGCCAGTTGCTTGGCTTAGAGAGTGTTTGGGAGGACATGCCAAGGGAGGAAGAAGTGTGTATGTTGTACAGGCATAAGTGGCTTTTCTACTGATCTCTCTTTGCCTCAACTGTAATAGTCTCCTCTTCACTTGTTTTATAGAATTATGGTAGCATAGCTCTGGATGTCACCACATTTGATCACTGTGACTCTGTATGAATCCAAATTCCAAATACCCAGTTCACATGCTCTTAAGCATGTAAATTTACAAGCTTTCTGATTAAAAAGTCAATTCAATTCTGATAAAAACCTGCATGGGCCAGAAGTGGAGACCAAGATTACCTGAGTGTTTTAATACAGTTAACTTCTTACGGTAGAAAGGCACTTGAACTTTGAGTCACCCTTAAGATCTAGGATGAGTTGGTGTGATTTGTTTCTATGAATGGTGGGTCTTACTCTTAGATAAATCTCTCTGCCATCTGATGTGTCTTCAAGAGAAGAGACTTCACAGATACAGGATTACTTCAGTACACAGGTAGATGTGTATCCATCTTCTGAAAACTTATGTGCTCATAAATGGGTTAGCAGTTGTTAAAATGTCTGAAACAGAATAGCAAGCTTGACTTTTTATTAAAACCCCTTTTATTTAATTTTCCCTATTGCATTAGTAATAGTACATCAACACAGGGCTTTTGTTTATGTTTTTTATGGTTTGTTTGGTTTTTTTTTCATGATTGCTTTTCCTTAGAATTTAAAATTCCAAGTCTGTACTGGATCAAACTTAAATCAAGGTTTAAATTTAACCTTCATTATATCTAATTAGCCTACAGAAAGCTAAACAAACACAAAAAATATTTTTTTTGAATATTATAAGGTCATTGTTGGTTGTAATGCTTCAGAGCTTGTGGAATCTTGTGTAACCAGTGACAGATTTTTTTCACTGCTTTATATGAAAATGCAGCTGTCCTAAAGAGGAAAATTTACCAGTTTTTCAATGAGATTTTGAAACTAGTCAAACTTAAAGGCTAAAACTTAGAAAGATTTTTCTCAGTAAGCTAAAAAGGCAAGGCAAAATGTACATGACCTTGATTAATATATAAACAATATTGTTTTCTGCACTATTTCAGTATTTCCCTTTAGTAATCTATTCATAAAGCATCTTATAATTAGTAAAATTATTCTAACATATGGGTTATGTTACAAAAGCAAACCTTCCTCTTTGAAATTCCTCTTTCAGATTTTCAGATACTCCTGCTGGCCCAAAAGTGTATTCCTAATGAATGAATGAATTAATAGAAGTAACTTCTTAATTCATTTCATATGGTCTTTCTTCAGGGGATATGATTGTAAATTAACAGATCTAACCCTAAGGCAAAGAGAGAATCACTGAAGTTAGACTTTAAAGGCCATTTAAATCTCCCATGTGTATTTTTATGCTAATATATCTTTGGGGTTTTTTTCTGTTTCCACTGAAAGCTAAAAAAACATAAACTAAATTTTTTAAAAATCTTAAATGGGAAATATGTCAAAACATCAGACCTTTGAAAAGGGTTTTGAAACCTGAAAGAAAATGAGGCAAAATTACAGCTTCACATTCTTTCAAATGTCACAGAACCATTTAGTAATAGAAGCTGGTTTGTGTATGGAAAGGCTGGCTCACATGGACTGAAGACAAAATAAGGAGGGAAATTGCAATTACCAACACAAAATAGGGGAACTAGTTAAGGACAAAGTACCCTTTCTCTACAGAATTTCTTCATAGCTCTTAGAAGTCAGATAAAGGTCTTGCACAAGCAATAAGCTGGTAGAATGGCTAACGAAATAAACCTCACTACTTCCCTGAATTGTTTACATACAAATATCATCTAGTGTGAAGAATAATAGGTTTTAGTCATCTCCTGAGAATTTCCTTGGGCAGAATTCCACTTTTGTTGGATGCTACATGTGCAACATTCCCTACCAGCATAGTCTATGAGCCTGATGTGTCATAAAAATATTTTAGATTTGGCTGCAGATGTGCTGCTTTGCCTACTCAAAAACACAGCCATACTTATCTGAAACACTGTTTATGAAAGAAAGAAAATGGGATTAAGAGTGTTTTATATATGACTCATGACTCTTAAGACCCTAGGTCTCAAGTAAATGAATTTTAATTGGTTTATGTTGCTTTATGCTGCCAAAAACTTTCTGCAGATATATTTTTTTAAGAACTTTAGACTTATACCCAAATGTAAAAGCATTACTTGAGGTGATGTTTAGAATCCAAGATATAAATGAATAAAATGCTAACACAGAACTTTAAAAGAGCAAGATCACTGCAAATCTTTTTATTGTATGAAAGCTCTTTTTGCAATTTTTTTTACTACATGCTTCCTGAAATATATGCCAGAGAAAACTGGAGGATAAAAAGGTATAAGATGATATAAAAAGATAATTATAAGTTATATGATAAAGTAAATGATAAATTGTAAAAAGATAAGTCAGTGATAAAATAGAATCACTTTTTTTTTTTTTTTTTTTAATTACAGTGTAAAGAAAAATTAGTGGATTTCCATAAGAAAATGCACAGATTAACATTTCCAAGGGGAAAATCTTTAAAAGGATTAGATGTTCATATTCACAGGTGGATTAACTTCTGTGAATAGAAAATGTCAACTCTGTTCCAAGTTTGTAATACCAAGAATATTAAACAATACATATTCTCCCTTAACACAGAAAGAAACGTGAAAGCATCAAGTTTAGCAAGAATTTACACAACAAATACTGCTCACAGAGTAATTAATTATAGAAAGAGGATCATCCAAGCATTCCCTCTGTATGGCTTTCAGGGAAAGATGAGAGAAGAGCTTTCATAGGCTATGTCCAATTCAAAAAACAACCTATCTAGGAAGCAATGAAGTCTGTTATGCTTCAGCAGTCTGTGCAGACAGAAGTAGATGGAGATAATATTCCACCAAGTTCCCAGATAAGGAAAATTGGGAGAAAAACACTCATTAATTTATCTCAAGCTTAACTGGTGACGTTCTTCAATAAACGAGTTTGTCTGGAGAAGGAAGCACAAAGAATGTACATTTAGGGACAGGCATGGAGGTAAGGCAGTATGAAAAATCACAATTTCAAGGCTTTTTTTGGACTGAATTAATTACATTATTCTAGAAGCTTTGGCTTTTAATTGTTAGAACCACCATAAAAAAAACCCAACAAACCAACAAACAAACCAAAACCCAAAATACAACAACTTTAAAAATAGATTCACTTTCTATCCACAAATGTGTGTGATTCAGTGAAGGTAGGAAGGGAGTTTTCATTTCACTCAAGTAACAGTTTAACAACTTGTGAAAATAAGCTGAAGCTGGTGGATAATGTATGAAATTAACATTTCCACAACACAAAAGGTAGGGAGAATTTTTGTGTTTTAACAATTGCTATATATCACAGGACATAAGATCTTTTGTCCCAGCAAACAGCAATCACTCAAGGTGACAAGAGTGGTAATAATGCCTTTCATGACAAATTAGCAACTGGAATAATATATCATCTGGTCTACAATACTAAGGCTGCAGAAGTTAAAGTACAAATATACATATATACATTAGATGTGCCATTAGTGTTGCTTTCTTTGAATTTCCTCTCTGAATCATGGGAGTCCCACTGACACCTCTGTGTTTATTCCAGTTGAATACAGAAAACCAATCAGTGTAACGCATTTCTGAAATCTTATTTTACTCCTTAATCACACAAATTCACGGATTGGAAACTGAGCTAAAATTTTTGGACTGAACAGATTGTGCCACTTGAAGTTAGTAAGCAGTGAAGCATTAGAAATAGATGGTGTCTGTTTCCTATTCTGTGTTCAGGGAAATAAAGATTTTGAAAAGAGGAAAGAAAATCACTATCAGGGGGCAGTGATGTCTAGGGGCTCATAGGGGGTATCAGGGAATTCAAGGGCTTCTTGAGCTATTAGGGTAGCCAGGTTCTATCCCACTTTCTCAGTGAGAAAGCAGGGCATGCTTCAGAGAAGAGGAACTGTGTCTATATCAAGTCCAAAATCTCACAGCTGACAGTTGTCCCTGAGACAATGGGACCAAGCCCTATACACTCTCTTCATATTAGTATTCCAAAGGATAATGATTAATTGCTATTACTGGTTTGTGATTAAAGCAACTCACACTAAATGGTATGGCATGGTGATATAATTGAACTTACAATAGAGCCAAACACATCCAGATCCAGATGCTCACTGATTAAAACTTTTAAATATAGTCAGCAAAGCCCAACCTCACCTACATGAAAATGACATTTAAGTGGCTGATTTCTGAACTCTTCCAAAGCAGTGGAAAGAGGAATAAAACATTATGAATGTCCTTATCATTTAGCAGCAAGAAACTAATAGCCAGAACCCTGCTCTAGTTTATATCCTACAGTGACTGTAATTCTAATGGTGGGACTTATTAGCTGCAAAAAAAATTGTTGCTCTTAGAGACAGCTAATCAAAAATGTACTAGCAATAAACATAGTGGTCCTAATGATAATTTATGACCAGCTCATGGTTAAAAAGAACATTTTGCAGTTAATGGATGGTACTAAATGGAAAATAGAAAGTAAAGACTCAAAGAGAGGTATTCCATTTCAGAAAATAAACTCGAAAATCATGCTGTCTCTGTGCATGTTGCTTTTAAGCATTAGCAATGATGTACATGGCTATGAAGTCATATAGATGATCAGCAGCTGCTTAGAAAGCCAATTCTGAAAGCTGCAAGCATCCCTTAATTTCACCTAAATATTATTTCAGTAATTACCAGTTGTTAAAAAAATAAACCAATATTCCTTTTACTTGTGATCAGCTAGACAAATATCATAATAGATTACAAAAGTTATAGGCAAAAGCAGACTTATTCTGGCTTCGGTGTTGTAGCAGTTCAAATCACAAGCTAGCATCAGTATGTTTTTCTCATGGAGTCTAAAGGCACATAAATATTAAAATGCAATTTGAAAGTTTTGGCCAGGTCCCAGAACAGTATTGTTTATGCTGTGTTTGACAGTGCTATTCAAATAAATCAAGTAACAAATGTGTCATGATTGCTGTTAAAGTGGAAACTGCAACACTAACAGCTATTAAGATAAATGATACCATGGGTGGAAAATATGAAAATATTTTATGGGTGTTCTGTCTCTGTGTGTATGGGTGTGCGTGCATGCACAATCAGCTGTCTCTCAGGAAAATTAAAACTGCATCCAGGGATGAATATTGCAGACATCCAGCTCTGTAAACAACTAGCAACGACAGCATATTCTCTTGCTGTGCAAGGGATAAAATGGACTTCTGCTTTGATTTTTCACTAAATCTTTGCTGGGCTTGGGGTAAGCTTGGGAGCTTGTTGTTTTTTTTCTTTTGGTTTGGTTTTTTTTATTTTGATTTATTTTTTATTTGGATTTATTTTTATATTTTATAATTATTATTTTTTTTCTTACTGACAGAAAGATTTTTGGCAGCAATCAAAGAAATCCAAGGATGGGCTTGTTTGCCTATAGTCAGCCGTCTGTTTCTTTCTGTAGCAGCATGTTGTTGAGGGATATAAAATGGTAACAAAAGTAGAGTATAAGCTCCAGCAAAAAGAAGGCTAGAATTAGAGTTTTAGTGGGGGACTCATCACATTTTAGGGCCCATCTCCACAATTTGGACATCTACAGCTGAGCTATTCTGTTCTCTATGTTGTCATGTGAAAGAAAAAGGCATTTTTAGAGTAATCATCTGACCTCTTTGAGATGTTTAAATTTAGTCAGTGTTGCTGTGATATATACACTGAGAAGCTCTGAGTTATTGTTGTTTGCACTGATGTCACATATATCTCCATACAAGGTCTGTATCCTACTGTTTGTTTTCTGTTGTTTGTGCCTATATGAAGCCAGAAGGACATAGGAACATATTTAACTTGTTAGGTGTACAAGCAGCTTAAAAACTGTTTGGCTGGTTATCTTTCTAGTGTTAGTAGGAGCATGTTTGAGGCCAGCTAGTTGTAATTAATGCAGATTTCAGCTGATGAGCATCCCTTTTATGCAGGAGGTAAGTACTTGATGACTTGTTATATGCCTTACATAGAATCATATCCAATCTGAATCCACCCTGCTCTAGTTTAAACCCATTGTCCTATCAGCACATGTCCTTATAACAAGTCCCTCCCCAGCTTTCCTCTAGGTCCCCTTGAGGCATTGGAAGGCAGCTATAAGGTCTTCTCAGAGCCTTCCCTTCTCCAGGCTGAATAACCCCAACTCTCTCAGCCTGTCCTTGTAGGAGAGGTGTTTTCAGCCCTCTGGTCATCTTCACAGCTTTCCTCTGGACCCTCTCCAACAGATGCATGTCCTTCTTGTCTTGGCTCCAGAACTGGATGCAGTACTCCAGGTGGGGGGTCTCATGAGAGAAGAGTAGAGGATAAATAAATAAAGTTGATGTGGATCATAGGTAGTAAATGCAAGCACTTTTTTACTGTTAGTGGTAAAAGACCTCAAGTTTTCTATTGACTTGACAGTGCAGGTTTCAGAACACGTCTGAGCTCACCTTGGCATGTTCTGAAATGGGTTTAGTTCTCTGTAAAAACAATTATAAAGCCATAAAGTGATGAGGAACTGTATTTTATTTTAGCTTTAGCTTGTTATGATAACAAATACAAGTAATATTAGACAACTGAGCACAATACCAGAGTAAAGGGGCAGTATAGATGAAGAAGGTCCTTGTATAACAATTTGACTGTATTATTAATTAGGCTTACCTGTAATTATGTATGTAATTACATCATTTGGCTTAAATAGAGTGTTAAAACTTTAATTGGGCTAATAGTAAATTCATAGCTCCATATGTATGGCATGATCTATTTTGGCCATAGCAAGAATTTTAGTGTAACAGGATACTAATGAGCTTGGCTAATTAGACATCAGCAGCAGGGTTAAAACCACATCAGTTGTAGCTTAGCTTAGTTTATCTTTACTTTCAGCTTTATAAGGGATAAAACAATAGCATCCTCATCAGAAAATTTATTAGTATATATGAAGTCCATTGGCAGATTTTGCCATTAGGATATCTATGATGCAGTACATTGATTAAAGAGTGTTCTATGAGATTTTTACTGGTCTGTAGTGCTAGTAAAGCTCCTTTGGCCCAAAAGGAGAGAGTTATGGTTTCAAATTGATTGTGTAACCTAAGATATCGAGATCCTGGTAGGTAGGACAAAGACATTGCCCTCAGAGCCAACAGAGGACCACAGCCTGGATCTGCTGTGGGAATAGCATAACCCTTGTACCTGTAGGAGAAATTTCAGTTAAAGGGATGTATTACTAAAAGACTGGGCAAATTAATGCACTGCTAATTCTCAGTGTGTCTACCTTTTACCATATCCACACAGAAAAATATCATAATCACTCTTAGAAGTGGAATTGCTACATGCTTCATCATCTGAGCTCAAACAAACCAGGAGGAAGGTGATTCTTAAATTCCCTTTTCTGGTATTTCCTGGTCCCAAAGAGTTTCCACATTTAAAACCAATGAGGTGCATAAAACCTCCTTAGAAAGCTACAGAAAATGTCGATTTCATCTGATCACACCATTCCTAATTACAATCAAAACCCAATTTCCACCTCTGGAGGGCCTGTTAGACATTATGAACACACAAAACACTCCTCAGTTCAATTTCACATGCAGTGGGAGTTGCCACTGTCTTAGAAAAACAGCTGGAGGAGATGTTTCTCTTTCTAGTAGGTATCTTTGATTCCATTCTGGAAAAAAAAAGAAGCTTTAGTTTGAATCCCACATCCATCCAAACTTTGTTATGAAGTCCAAGTTCTTTATTTTAACCAGGATGAAAAACTGACCGTTGGCTTTTCCAAGGGAGAGAAGACTTGAGCTTTATTCTGTTCATGTAAAAAAGATCAAATTGATCTATTGCAGGTGACAAACAGTCATTACATTAAATGTTACCTACAGGAAAAAGCTAAAGACAATAATGTAGCTTGCCAATATTGTCAAGTTAGAGGACTAGAGTTTGAAAACCTTGTGTTGAAGGTTAATGTCATGCCTTAATGAAAATTTTTTGAAGTTTATGACTAAAAAGTCCAGATGGTAAAGCAACAGCTCAGGTGAAAGAATGAGCCCACCTCATATCCTATAATAAGCCCAGTGTATAATTTAAAATGGCACACAAATGAGTTTCCATTTCCAGCTTCCTCATAATTCTACATAATTAAAGGTTTGATAATGTGTAAAAGCTATTAAATGCAATACTGAAATCCTCAGAGAGTCATCTTTTTACTATGATATTTGGAAATATCTATGGTGTATTATGTGTGGTTTTGTAAATGATATACATTTTTCATAGCAGCTTTCATTAGCAATTTTCTTCTTCTAATGGCTGGAGAATTAAACCATAATGGGATATTTAGGCTTATGTATATTCATGAAGAAGTAGTTAGAACAGAACAAACTATAATTTACTATGACCCCCTCCCACAAAATATTTTAGTTTATACACCAATTTTTTGTTTTCACTGTCCTTATTTTTCCCTGCAGAGACTAATATTGACAGAAAGTATTGAATATAGACTTTCAAATCCACATGAGGTCTTTGTGGTTACATATTTGTTTTCAAAATAGTTTGTGCTAACTCTAACAAAAGTAGTATCTAGGACTTGGACTTGTTTGCTATTTCAATGATCTGACTACAAATAAGAGGGCACACTACTGTCTAGTTCAAATACATACAGTGGGAAAACTCCAGGTGACTTCTGTATTTCATGTATTTAGCCCATAATGCAAATTTAGTTTCTTAGCATTTTTCTAGCATACTGAATTTCAAAAAATACCCATTCAAATTTTACACCATCCTGTCATGGTAGTATTTTGTGGTTTACCAGCTTCTGTAATCTCAAGATCAGTAGGAAACAGGTTGCTTCATGTTACCACTCCTTCCTAGTGCACAGTGGAGAGGCATGAGGCTCAAAGAATTTACTACTGGGTCCCTTAGGCAACTTTCTGCTATTGTGAGGTGATGTTTTTTCTCTCACTCATTCCTAGTATCAAGAATATGAGGTATATTTAAGGTGAAAACAATATCTGGGGGCCACAAAACCAAAACAAGATGTGAAATCACATGTGATAAATTGCAATGAAATGGTTATGTTAGTAGTCTCTATCTCAGGAAAATTGAATTCTCAGAGAAGATGATGTAAATTAAGTTCTGTTTATTGTACAAACCTGAAAATCTAAAAGAAAGGATCACATCTGGAAAATGTACATTCACAAAACAATGTAGAAGAGTTAATTTGGAATTAACAGTTGAATTACCCCTTTAAAGTGTATTCTGGCACATATGTAATTACAATACATATGAAGTTATTGCATATATTCAATCCTTCTATATAATTGTCTCTTTGAGGTTGCAGTGTGTTTTACAACAAAAATTTTTAGTGATAATTTTTTAATTAAACCCAGAATTACCCTCTGCATCTAATGCTGTTGGTTATCTTTTCCTTTGAAAAAGTTCTTGATAGCAGATTTCATTTTAAGCAAATGCTTATTTGGTCAAATAGTAATAACTTATATAAATGCTAGTCAATCAATTGTAAATAAGGCACCAATTTTCGTAGAGACAATATTCATAATCTTTTTCTCTAGCTATAATTTAAACTGACTGCAATCTGTGGACAAAACGACATGCTTATTTACAGAGAAATTACTCTTGACCTTAGAAACATGGTAGTAAAAATTACATTTTAAATCTGTGGATCATTTTCATAGCATTTATTTTTTACAATATAACCTCATACACTGCAATTGAGGAGACAGTATTTGGTGTGAATCTACTAGAAAGAATTACAATCCTCCTTGCTTTAGAAGAAGAATCATGCATAGTCAATTTTATTACTTCCACAGAGTATTTAAACAAATGTTAGCTGCCTGGCAGTTCAGATCTTCCCAGGAACATCAGAGTATTTATAGATATCAATATTTTTTAGTGCAATAAAACAGCTTTCCTCTTCAAAGTTCCACAAGAAGCATAGTAACAGCTCCTGAATCAGCTCCCGAATCAGTCTAATGCAAGTTACTTTTGAGGATGCACCTGGATTTTAGAGTCATGTTTTAGATATTTTAGTGAAAATATTTTGAGAAAAAGTAATAACACTCTGGGAAATTTTAAAAATCTGGCAATATCTATACATGCTGATTTTATTTTATTTTTTTTTACATTTTTATGAAATATTTGGATTTTAGGGGTTTTTAAGAATATTTTTAATGTTTTAAGTTGTGTCAATACATTTACTTTGACCTTGTGGTTTTCTATTTTTAGTTCTTTCAGAATTAGGGCTTTTCTTCCAAGAATAGTAGGTTTCTAAAATGGCTTAATAATTTAATGTGCCTTTTTGTATAAAAAACACAATAAATTAATGAAGAGCTTTATTTAGAGGTATGTTACTTCTGTTTGTTTTTCTTAACTTATTAGAAATGATTAAGCATGCAATATCAAATGATAGAACTAAGAAACTGGGACAAATACAACTTAGGCCTCAGATCAGAACTGAATTACCTGACAAGCCACATTCCCAGAGAGTTAATAGCCTGGAATAGTTGTGTGCTATCAGAGTTATTTTAAAAACATCAAAGTCCTCTTTCCATTTCAAATTAATATTTAGAGAGTATTTTAAGTCAGACCAGCACTGCTGGAAATAGACTTCTGTTTGCCTTGAAAATTAATTGAGAATTATGTGTTGTTTTATTGGTCCTCAGAATACTGGCACTTCAAGATTAATTAAATTATTAGTGCAAAGTAAAAAAGAAACTACTTTTAAAACCTACTCAAAGACAAGTCTTTTAAAATAGCACATCATGGTGTTTTCTGGTTGCAGGCTTGCAAGCTCCCATTGATGTTAATGAATGTTGCAGATGGGCTCAGAGAGCACAGCTGATGATGCAGGTAAAAACTCTGGAGATGTTATAGAACCAAGATATGTCTAAGGTAAAAGTTTGCTAAGAGCTTCACAGCCAATTAATCACAAACTGGAAAAAAAAAAAAAAAAAAAAAAGAATCAAGTACCCAAAGTCCTGAAGATAAATAGGGCCAAAAATTCAGAATATTTCCATCTAATATCTTGTGAGTCCAACTCTACGTGCTCATGGTGCCAAGATACACATCATCATCTTCATATGCTTCAGATGTAAAATGTTTTGTCTGAGCAAAACAATGTGAAATAATGAAAATGACCCTCTAAAGATAGCTACTCTAGTGCTCTTCTAAGCTTGCCCCTCACGCTATAAATTCTCTAGACTTATCCTTTCACTGAAGATGAGAGGATTGCTTTTTTTCAGTCAGACCATTTGAGAATTTAAACTAATCCATGTTAAATTGCCATGAAAATTTAAAAGTAACCACTAACCAAGTCCCATTGGCACTCTGTGATCTCTTTATACTTTATGCTCTCTATTTCATTTTCCACTCCTGCATTCTGACTCATATGGGCTAACTCTCCTGTTAACAGCTCAGTTTCTCTGTTTAAAACATAGGTGTTTTGTATAAGCCTAATGCCTTCAGAAAGGTGGGTCTCTCCTGTATGGATCCTTAATCAGATTTCCAAACAAACTGCCTTGACTTCTGGAGTTGTCTCTATTTTACCATTGATTTTGGATAGGATTTTAACTTCTATCACAAATGAGGAAATATTTTTTTTTAGAAACCTTAAGTTTGCAGACATGATCAACTATTTCAACTGATAAAGTGTTGAATTCTCCAGTTTTTAAGATCATATATAAACATATAATATCTACATTTCCAATGTCTGAAAAGTATGGCCCTAATTTTGTAAAAACCTACAAAATATAGTAAGGAAATAGATGAAAGGTTGTGCTCATATCTGCACTCCTGAAGGAGTGGGAGGTATAAAAAAACATATTTATGCTGAATAGCTCAAGGCTTTTGTGGTGGGAGTCATCTTGATTTCTTTTAGAAGCCTACAGTGCAGAGTTGTGTCCACATTCCCATTATAGGCAAGATATTTTACTAAATCCAATTAGCTGAGATTATGTGAGATGAATCCTGCCCTCAGCTTCTCTAGGTTTAAGTTTTTAATAACACCTAGAGCTGTCTTTTCATATGGAAAGTAACAGAGCTTCTGTCTCACATAGTTATTTAGGAGAAGAGCCAGAAGTCTGTCCATCTCCATGTTTGAAACCATTCTGCACTGTTCATGTCCCCAGGAGCCACATCACAGGACCATAGGGAGTATATTTCACCCTGCAAAACTCTTCAGAAAAAATAAAATTTTCTCTTACAACAATCTAAGAATGGCTATATTAAAAGTTCTTCCTAATCCAATCTTCTGACAGACCACTACAGGAGATACTTGAATTATAAGTAATAATGATATACAGAGTGACTGACTCAAACTATCAGTCCTTTACCTTTCTTATAAAAGCCAGATTTAATCTTTTAGTTTCAGTTTGGGACAGAAAAAGTTTGAAATCTCAAAAATACCCACAGGATAGGAAGTTCAATTTGTTTCTGGTGTAATCCTGCTCTGCATACTATTAGAGCCTCCTGAAGAGGATTATTTTAATTGACTCTTTTTTGACAAGTCATATCATTTTAAATTACTATACTGCTCTCATGTTGCTCATTAAATAGGAGATACGATGATAAAGTAGATGCAGCTAATTAGTAATGAATACATTATTTATGGCTTCTTAAAAATATGAGTGACCTGTAAGTTAACATTGTTGGGAAATTAATTTTTAATTGGATGTGGTCTTACTGCTCCTTACATTTCACCACAAAAGTTTTAAATAGCCATTTCTCAGTTCAAAGATCTTACAGTTCACCTGTCAGAAGTGGTAAAACAGGGCAAAATAAGGGTAAACTATAAACTCTATGTGCTGTGATCACTGGAACCTGTTAGAGTTCTGCAGCAAATTATTTCCAGAATGAAATCCAAAAGCACTATATCAGCAAATATTTCTTTGCTTAATTCTAAATCTGGGACAGATTTTATAAATATGATGAAGTCCTGAAGTATTTAAATCTTCTTTTCACCAAATAGCATTCAATAGCATGCTGAGACAAGAAAAAAGCTTTTTCCTAATCCACCATATTGTTTGTTAACAGGACATACTTGGATTAGAAAAGAAATAGGTATATAAAGACAGACTCTTCTCTGGGAAGATTCTCTTTGCAGCCAGCAGTTTATGGGCGTTCTGAATACTGGTTTATACATATGATTCTGTTTAAGAGTCAAAAGGATGGACCAATTCTACTTAAATTTGAAGAATCCCTTTTAATCAATTTATGGAAACCTTCTTGGAAGTTGATAGTTGTTTCTATGTAAATTTTTTTCACACTTTGACTTAAAACACCCCTGACTATTTCTTAATCAATACATACAGGTCGTTCTCTATAAAAAGAAGATGTGGATATATCTTGCCTTCTTGTGCAGTGACTAATGATGTCTAATAACCAAAAATGAATTTTGTTCTCTGCTCTGGTCTTATGGTCTCTGTTTCTGCTCAGTTAGTAATTGTTGTGTTCACATTTTTAATATATTAGAAATAATAATAATCACAACATCCACTTAAGTGTTTTATAACATAGGCACATATTTTTAATATGCAGACACACAAAACCACACATACATAAGAAATTTATATCAATGCTGCTTACCAGATTCAATAGTCATATTACTTCTTTACATGGCTATTCCAGCAGGATCATGAAGTAACACCAAACCATGATATTCAGTTTCACTGGAGTCTCTGATCATGCTCAAACATTTAACACTTACTGTCCAATGTGATAATATTGCCTTTAGCTTTAAAAAAAACCTTTCAGCTATGTATACAGAAGTTCTGTATAGCTAATATATGAGGACCATGTAATTCCTCAATAACTGCAATGTGTCAATTAGATCACTTCAGCATCACTAAAAAGAGTATACAGTAATTTTTTTTTAATTTGAATTGAGTTTCTGTCTCTATTAATATTTTAGACGTATTAATATTTTAGGAACTAAGTTTTCTTTATGTTTATAAACTATGGCAGCCAATGCATAATTTAAAGAGAAAAAATAAATAAATCTACAGGTATTTATTAGAAGTACATAGTTGTAGCCTCAGAAAATCTCCATGTGAATTTTCTCTGAAGATTATTCTATATGAAGTTTATCTTTTCTCCTTTACTCATTTTACTTACTTGATTTAATAATTAAAATTAATGGGGAAAATCTTTTGCAAATCTGAGCTTTAAAATATTTATTAGAAAGGAAACAAAATATCACAAAGACAAATAAGTGAAATTGGCAGGCCAGCTTACTCACTGGAGACATGTTTGCACAGTTTTTAAAGGAAAAAGGAAATTTTCCTCCTTAAATACACTGTCTTTTCACTAGAACCAGTTACCTTCCTAATGAAATCATTATTTCAGGGGGTATTTTTTCCCCCTATTTACCATGACAAAATTGCAATGGGTCCAGGGTTAAAATAAAGAGAGAACTTCTGCTTGTTTCTGAAGCCAAGTTACCTGTCAGCTGTTCAAACAACCTATATATTTTTTTCCCCCTAAAATATTTAAGAAATTAAAACCTTTCTAGATTAATCAATGCCTTAGCCTTTAAAAAGGAAGGAAGTTGTCAGAAATATAACTATGGGCTTGAAAAAGAATGGCTCTTGTTGCCTGACACTGATTCTTTAAGTGCCACCACTTAAACCACCTTTATCTGTCTCTCCCATCTATCCCTGTGTACATTAAAAGAGAAAATTTAATTAGAATCACTATGATGTTAGTAATACTGTCTCTCTCCTGCTCAGCTGAGACATTTTTCCTAATATCCTAATAGTTTTGTCATGACCCGAACCAGTAACCATCAAAGACTTTTTTCTTTCTCATTTCTAGACCAAATGGTAGGTGATTTCCACCTAAACTCTGTAGTTAGCTGCACAAACACTGTACCTAGAAACACATCAGGGTCCACATAATAGTTAAATGCATCTGAATGCCTAGAAAATATGAAAGGAGTTTGCCTCATGACACACTTGTAAGAAAGGGAAGCCTTCAAATTTCCATTTTTTTTTAAAGTGGGAAACTGTTTTAGAGAATGACTAACCACTGAAGAACACACAAGGAGTGAACCCAGCTATCAGCTTCCAGCAAAGGGACACGTTTTTCCAAGACAGATTAAAATGCTATATTATACACAAAACTCAGTGGTTTGAAATGAGTAATATATATTTTACAAAAGGATTTTTGGTAGAATAGATTTGGACTTAAAATAAGGAAAGTACAAAATCTCAGGTAAAGCAAAAAAAAACAAGATCCAAACACACTCATAACAGCAGGAAGGATTGTTGAGCCTTGCCAATAATATTTCCCTAAAATGACACTATATTATCTGTCAAAATTAAAATTTTTCACCTTTATTTTATGATAGTTTAAACCCATGTTACAATAGTAGATTTTTTTTAAAACTTACTTGCAACTTTCCCTGAATCAATTAGACAGTGTGTCAAATTTCCATGGGTGAGATAATTTTTCCTTTCTCCAAAGTGCTATAGACAGGAAACAGATGAAATTTCCCATAATGCACTTCATCTGTCCCCTAAAGGAATTATGCATCACATCTTCAGATCTAGTATGTGAAATGCATTTTAATCACCAAATCTGAGAACAAACCCCAAAAGTGCCTGAACCTCAAGCTTCTGTGTATTACCTTCCCTGTAATACCACATTACTGCACAATGTCAACACCACAAATAATTAATTCAGTCTAAGATGTCAAGAAGTTCTTCTCCTAATGTTTTTCTTTACTGCTAACTCAACTCTAGAAACAATGCCAAAACAAATTCCTTGATTCCATTAAAGACACACTCGAAAGTTTTTAATATATAGAATTATGCTTAGTTCCTGTACACAGAATGCTTTTCTTTTAACTAACTTTTAAATCCCACATCTTGTAAGAGGTATAAAAATAGTACAAAATGTATGTTAGGTACAAGTAAGACAAAAAATAATAATTGCACTGCCTGTGCATAAAGAAATCAGTGTTTTCCTGTGATTTATAATTCCATGAATTTTAGAATGATTGCCCCTGGATATAAATCACCTCACCCAAGCTAATTTTTGCTGCAGATATTTAAAGTGATTTTCTTTCCTTATTTTCTTTATACTACACTTGCATTTTTATCATCATATGTGGGACTAAAATAATGAACATAGGTTCTCATTACTTTTTGCAATATTTTATTGCATTTTCTAGAACTATTCACCTGTGGCCATGCAAAGTGAATCTAATAATTTTCTGCCCTGATTGTTCATTGCCCTTTATCTTCAGGGTCATTTACAGGAAAGCAACATGAGACTAAACTTACTGAAGCTGCAGGGCAGTCTTACATCTTCTAACTCACTGACTGAAGTACAGAGTGCAGAGGGAAAAAAAAAAAAAAAAGAAAAATTGTATTATTTTTCCATAACATTTTTTTTCTTTCAGCTGAATATTAGCTGAAAATCCTAAAATTATTTATAACATCTTACTCCATTCCCTTGCAATAGGAACTTTAATCATGTGCCGGAGAGAATATTTCTGCATTTTGCACATTCTGTTTTTTCTCAAGAGTACAAAGTTCTTAGAATTAACATTTGTTTTTATTGGAAGAGGCCTTTAAACTCCTCAACACCAGCCACTAACCCAACACTGCCAAATCACCACTAAACCACATGCCTCAGCACCACACCTACATCTATTTAAAATAACTCCAGGGGTGGCAACTCCACCACTGCCATGAGCAGTCTGTTCTAGGCATCAACAACCTTTGCAGGGTAGAAATTGTTCCTCATGTACACCCTAAACTTACTGTGGTGCAATTGAGACCATTAGACTGGATCTCAGGAAGAAGTTCTTTCCCTTGAGGGTGGTGGATCAGTGGCACAGGTTCCCCAGGGAGGTGGTTGAGGCCCCATCCCTGGAGCTATTCCAGGTGAGGTTGGCCAAGGCTCTGAGCAGCCTGGGCTAGTTGTAGTTGTCCTGTATTTTTATTATATTAAAGGTTAACTTCTTAAACTTTCTTCTTTTGGAAGAAAGGGAAGTTGTTGCCTTTGTTTGATGAGGGCTGCTGAATTTTCAGTAAGACTCTTCACTGTATCTTTGCAGGATCTGTCATTCAGTGGACTGCATTTGTTTGTAGCAAATTAAAAGTCTCTGTGAAAAAAGGAACAGACCATATTCCTCCATGTGCATGATAGTAGATGTGAGGCAGGAAGTGCAATAAACCATTGATTGTGTATTGATAACTATACATGAAGTTTTCAATATGATGTGACATAAGTATCTTTGGAGGATACTCTTAGAAGTATTTCAGTGAACTTATCTGCTGGTATAAAAAGGAAAAAGAAGAAATTATGGCAAAAATGCAGAACACAACAGCATAAGGCTTGACACATCTGGAGTATGTCCCTAAACAGAAAGATCTGGGATTTCCATTTCAGAGGAATTTTTAAATTGAGAGGAACTTTGAATATATCCTGATGGGGAAGCAGTAGGACTGCATTATAACCATCATTGGCTAAAGCAAACTGTCTCTACATGCAACTTTAAGGCCTTTTTTTTACTTCAGACTCAAAGTAAAATCTCATGAGGTATGGTAATTACGGCAATAAGTCACCACAGTTGATGATCACCAGCAAGGGTAAAACCTGGGATTTTGAAGATTAAAAGCAGATGAAAAATGTTCTCTGCATGACAAATGCTTAAATGCATTGCATTTACTTAGCAAATTAATTGAAAACAAAGAGGCAGTTGGTGCTGCCTCATGAAACATTCTCTACAAATTAAACCTGATCTGAATGCATCCCTCAACCTGCAGTTTCTCAAAGTTAGGTTCTTTTTAGAAACACATTTAAAAATAAGTTTTCTTTTTTAGAATTTACATTTGAACGCAGAAGAGATTCATAGATGGAAGCAGTCATGGAGAAAGAAGTATTAATCAAGGCTTAATATTGTTTATTTTATATTAGAGTTAAATCACTCAGATTTCCTTCCTCACCAAGGGATTTCCAATGGCCAACAAACTATACAGCTACTGGAAAAACTGTATGTTGCAGAAGGTGCCATTGTCCAGTGGCTACTACATCATACACCTTCAACAAGAGCAATAGCTTTGAGATCTTTCATCTTGCCTCAGTGTAAATATCAAGAGTTTAAATGCCTAAGCTTTCATTATTTGAAAGTCATCCATTGAGGGATTTTCCACATTTCTTAGCAGGCTGTGCATAAACACATGAAATATGCACATAATGGACTTCTTTTGTCCCAATGCAATGGATGGAAAACCACTAGTTCCCTGGTCCCATCATGTTTATAAAGTACTTCAGTTGTCTTTATTTCTCTCTCCCTTTGCTTTCCTTCTATTAGGCTAATATATTTATGTAATTATATTTTCATCTACACAATAAGTAATGAAAAAGGTCCATCACATTGGAATCTTTGAAGGAGATTAACAATTAAATTTTCCAATCCATCTCGAAATTTCTGTCTGGAATAGTTCAGAATGGATTGGCAAAACGTGGAGGTTTGAGTAAATGAACATGAAGAGAGGAGACAGAATGATGGATGCATTTTTAAGAGTAGAACTAATGAGTCTAATACACTAATTGATCTTAGAGGGTTAATAATTTATGCAGAATGTGCATATTTTTATTAAATACTGATACTTTTACTAACATAATTTGAATTAAAAGCTGGATTTTTCCCTGATTTTATATTTTCAGGATAAATATTTTTTAAAAAAAATTAATTGAATTTTAGCAAATTGAACAAATGAGTTTGACAACAAATCTTTCAAAATTCTTCCAAAACAGTCTAAGAAATAATATATTTTGAGTTTTATTTAATATATGGAGGGCAGGGAGGAACCAATCCCATACCTCTGAGTTTTGACTGTTAGAGAAAGATATGTTTTACTGCATGACAAAATATCTGGTGAAATAAGACTGTAATCTGGATCCAGATGTTCTAAGAATTGAGATAAAATCCTTCTGGAGCTTCTTGGAACAGCAGTGAGTTTACAGTTAAACAATCTATATATGTCATATATAGAGTTTGCCAAAGGTAGAGTGATTACACTGTGTGATCACAAAATAAGGTCCAATCTGGCCAGATGTCAACCAACCATTTCTACAAGCCAAAAAGTGAAGTCACTGAACTTAATTCAAGTTAGGACAATGGCCAGTGAGTCAGATACTTCATTGGTGGTTATCCCCTTTTCACAGTACTATTGACAGGAGCAGCTTCACAACAATGCAGAACAACCATTACTTCTTTGCTGTTATATATGGCAAGAGTTTTATTGACGATAGAATCTCTATTGGCTATTTTTTTTAAGCTTCCATTCTAAAACAAGAGTTTTATGATCCTCCTAATGAAGACAGGGAGTTTGCCCAGACCATAGTTCATGCAAAATGGTGCTAACAAAGGCACGTTTGTAGCTGCCCATTGCTGCGTGCTCCACAGACTAGAATCATCCTTTCAGACCTAACAGCAGCTGAGTCAGTTATGTTGCCAATATATAAACAGAGAAGGCCTTTCAATATTATGTGCCACTTGAGATCTACTCCTCTGGAGAAAAGGAGAAAGAGCAGCCACTATTTGTTTCTTCAGTTTTGCCTCTCATGCTCTGTGAACTGATTTCTATTGTTGGTTATATTTAAATTGAAAATAATTTATTATTTTTTTTAATAGAAGACATGACTTGAAAGTTGATTTCTCGGAACAAATCAAATATATCCATATACTTTTTTTTTCCCCCTCACTTTTCCTTTCATATTTATTTTTCATTAAAATTCAGCTCAGAAATATATTTGCCTTGTACAGTAACCATTTCAAAATGTTGCCTGGATAGCTTAGTGTGTTTCTTGGCTCGTATCAGATTAACTTTTGGGTGGGTGAGTTAGGAACATAACAAGGAAGCTGAAATGAGGCTTGTTCAGTGATACATATTCAGAAACATGGTTAGACAGTCACACAGACAGTTAAGAGACTGGCCAACCTTTTCATCCTTGCAGACATACACAAACACAGGAAAGGTCAAATGTAGTTTTAGTGCATTAGCTTCAGCCTTTGTGGAAGTTTGTCCTCATCACAAAAAAAAACACATGGAATTCGGTTCAATTGAGTGGAAAGGCACAAATAATGGACATTGTGTGCCTCAGCTAAAATCCATTGGCAGCAGTATCTGGGAAGCTTGTCAGACATCTGCACTGTTCTTTAGCAAGCCTTGATTGTCATGAGTTTAGTTTATTTGAACCTAAAGCTTCATCAAATCAACCACTGAAGAAAGTTGAAAAAAAGAAAAAAAAAAAAAAAAAAGAACTTTACTTTTGAAACAGCAAAGACCAACCAGGAAAAAAAACCAAAAACACAAAACCAAACAAACAAAACAGACAAAAAAAAACCCCAAGCAAACAAAAACCCAAGAAGATAAAACTGTTCTTAAAATTGTGTACTTAGAAGACAAATAGAGGGGAGGAAGGAGAAAGAGCACTGAAGAAATGCTGAATACACTCTCTCAAGAAAAGTACCCAGACCAGCCTGGCTTGTGGGAATTTTTATTAGTTCTGAAATTAGAAACAGGGCACTGGGGTTGGAAAGAGGGGAGTGTCTCAAAACAGCTGCAGCTCATTTTAATTAAGGGCTAATTAGCAAGTAAAGCCTGCTGCAAGTCTATGTCCCTATATAATACAGTGCAGCTCAGTGGTTTTTTTGAGAGCTTAGGGATACTAGCAGTGGAGAGAGGAAAAAGGATTAGATTTGGAAGTGTTTTGCACTTTTATAGGTATCTTTTTTCAAGAAATCTGCATTTTCTTAGAAATCCATGCTTTTGTATGAGAAAATGGTTAAAGGTGAAGGTCTATAGAATACTGGTATAGAAATTTAACCTTCAAATCTATTATATTTTAAATTCAGGAGACTTTTTGTTATTATTTTGTTTTCATTATTTTCTATTGGGTAATTCTACTTTAATACATTGAAACTTTTTTTTTGTGTGTGTGTGCAATAACTAATAATTTTTCCTAGTGCTGAGATTTCTGATTTTTCTTTGTTTCTATGATCTGCACCTTCTTACAAAATATAGAGTACCTCTATGTTTGAGAGATCTGCCTTAATCTTGGTTTATCTAAATCTAATTATTTAATATGTGATATGTTTATAGGTGCCTAGATGATCCTTCCTCCTCAATTCTACTTAATAAAGGTATGAAAAAGGATAAGTAAAACTTACTAGGAAGAAATCCACCTGCCTGTATAGTCTTTTGAGGTTCACCAGAGAATAATTAGCTACTAATAACAGAGGTATTCCCAGTCTAGGAATGATGATGTGCTACTCATGTCTGGAGTTCTGCATGTGTGTTTAGAAGAGCATACTCACTTAAGTCTAGCAGCTCTTTATTGCTCCCTAAACTCTATTAAGCTGTATCTCAGAAAAGGCTGCATTATTGAACAGCATGAGGTAGTAAATAGGAATTTGTAACCTTAATGTTATCTGGCCTATCTGCAGACCAGCTGAGTGGAGTGACATCGAGCCCTGGGGAACCTTTTGATGGGAAAGATACTTCTGTATAAAACTGAAATCACTCAGGGCTGTTCTGTGAATGTGTTTTCCTGTGTTGAGTAATACTGGAAAACAAGTGGTAAAGATGAGGATGCTTTTAATGGCTAAAAAATGGTAAATGTTGCTCTCACGTTAGAGGCTGGGGGAAAAGGGGGATGAGGAAGTGGTCTGTCACAGTTTAGGGTCAGGGCAACCCAGCATGGTAACAGACACTCTGTTTTAACCCCCATCCCTCCCCAAAGGGAAGAGAAAAAGGAATAAGGGAGAGAGACTTAGTGATTAGAAAAGGAAACTAGAACAATTTAATGAAAATTATTAATAATAATAATGAAATATATACAAATATGTACAAAACCAGTACTGAACCAAAACCCCTTGAGGGTAATTCCATCCCAGCCACTGATGCTGTGGAGTTGGCACAGGGAGAGTCCCAGACTGGGCCCCACAGCAGCCTGGAGCTGTGCTTAGGAGCTGGATTCTGGCACCGGGGTCAGGAACACACTGATTGGGATGGAAGGCAGGATGGACAGAGTCCTGCTTGGTGCTCTGAGGGGGAGAACCCCTCAAGAGAGCCAGAGACACCCAGAGAGTGAGACCTGGAGAGCGTGAATGAGATCCAGAGAGCGACCCTCCAGACCCCTGAGCTTTCTCTACTGGATATGATGTCTATGGGCTGGAACACCTCGTTGGACAGTTTGGAGTCACCTGTGCTGTCTGCTCCTCCCTGCAGGTGAGGTCTTTCACTTTCTGCACCCCTCAGTGTGATGCACAAGTTCTGGCAGTGGCCTTGGTATCCTTGGTAGTAACTCTGAACATGAGGTGTTATCACTGCTATAAGCAGACACTGTCTGCAAAACATGCTGCTAACTTCAGAAAGTGCAGTTAGAAAACCTGAGCTGAAAAGTAAAATCACTGAACAGAATTTGTTTCTTGGAAAACTGCACAACAGGTATTCTTTGAAGACATTTTCAGGTACAGGAGCCTAGGGAAGATTGCTGCCAATGGGCAATGGAGATTAAACAAGGGCAAGCTGTGCCTGACCAAACTTTTGGCCTTTTTCTTTTTTTTTATGCAATATATTTACTTCAATTTCAGCAAATTTTTAGTATCATCTTCCATAGCAAACTTTTTGTTGTGTTGGAGATGCAAGTAGTTATGTTTGTTCCAGGTATTGTAGAGTTGTGTGCTATAAAAAGCTGTTTTGCTGACTCCTGATGTCAGTCTCAAAGGACATCTCTGTGACCCTTGGCTGTGATATGTCTGTGGTCATCTTCCATACCAGCTACTGTATTAACTGTGTAGTCTCAGTTTGTATGTCCTGTTGTCCATGGTTTTGTCCTGCTCCACTGGTTTTTCTCATGTAAAAAGCTAGATATAATTCTACTGTTCCTGCCAGCATCACCCAGAAGGGATTACTATCCCAGAAAAAGATTTCTTACTGTCATTGGGTTTGTAGCCACCTGATAAAAAACTGAAATCCTAGTCTAGTATCATAGAAGTGATCTGGATGTCTTCTTCAGAAAGCAGAATATAAAATATAAAAACTGTATGAATGTCCTGAAAGGACCTCACAGCTTGAAAAATAATATTTTCATCATTGTTTGTTTGCCTAGAAGGAAAAGGAGTTAGTTTTGTTTTTGGTTTTGGTTTTTTTTATAAGCTCTGAAATTGTCCATTTCAGAAGAGGTGCCTTCTCATTAACATGAAATTTCTTCTATGTTGTAATGTAGTGTTGGCTTCTGGCTACGTTAAACTTAATTATTTTCCTCTTAACACCTTGTATGCGATGATTCTTGTCTTACTAAGTCTGATAACAGATGCAGAATTAAAAGGAAAAGTGCATCATATGTTCAATTCATGGTAATTTCTTCAGTTTTTTTATGATCAGAGTAAAATAACCTGAATGAGAAAATATATTTGATTAATCTTTTTTGTTCTGCCTTAATACACTTGTTAGAAAACATCAAATAACTACAAAAACCAATTTAGATATAGCTTATTACCATAAATATATTCTTTTTGAATTGTTAGTTCAGGCAACCCAAAAAAGAAATGTAGAATTGAAAGTGACACTATTGTATATGTGGAATGTCCTGATTTTCCTCTGTTATCACTTCCAAAAAAATGTGAGTTAAGAATAAGTTCACCTTGCAACTAGTCATGAGGTTGTGAGGAGAGGCTGAGAGAGCTGGGGCTCTTTAGCCTGGAGAAGAGGAGACTGAGGGGGGAGCTCAGCAGTGTCTGTC
>JANHGL010019173.1:0-40509 GCA_024611195.1 Ceyx melanurus | reverse complement strand
AGCCTCTCCTCGTAAGGGAGATGCTCCATTCCCTTAATCAACTTGGTGGCCCTGTGCTGGACTTTCTCCAGTAGTTCTCTGTCCTTCTTGAAACTTCCAAGGATGGAATGCAGACCAAGGAACTTGTGTATCACACTGAGGGTCTCTCTCTCTCACTCTCTCTCTCTCTCTCTCTCTCTCTCACTCACTCAGGATCTCGGTCTCTCTCTCTCTCTCTCAGGATCTTGGTCTCTCTGCCTCTCGCTCTTCCCTTCTGAGGAGTTCTCCCACTCAGAGCTCCAAGGAGGACTTTGTCTATACTGCCTTTGATTCTGATCGGTGTGTTTTCCTGAATCTGGTGCCAGAATCCAGCTCCTGAACACAGCTCCCAACTGCTGCGGGGCCCAGTCTGGGACTCTCCCTGTGCCAAATCCACAGCATCAGTGATGGTGATGTAATTACCATCGGGGGTTTAGGTTCGGTACTGGTTTTGTACGTATTTTTATATATTTCATTATTACTATTTTCATTTTAAATAAATTGTTCTAGTTTCCTCTTCTAATCACTAAGTTTATTATTATAAATAATTTAATAATTATTCCTTTTCTCTTCCTCTTTGGGGAGGGAAGGGGGTTAAAAGAGAGCATCTGTTATTGGTCTGGGCTGCTGTAACCCTAAACCATGACAACTGATGACCTATCAAGAAATAAATATTGAAAAAAAACAGTGGTAATTCATCTCTACATCTAATAACAGATAACTTCAGCTTTTAAAAATGGATATTTTTTTTCCTAAAAGATACTTTCACTTAGGTCTGACAGTAAGAGTGGTCTATTCATTAGTTTTTCATAGCTGGAGACGTCATGTAGTTACTGTTGTTGAGAAACAAGCTGACTACCTCACCTCATCTGCAGAAATCTAGACATAGCTTCTGCAGGCAAAAAGTTGTTTGTGACTGGGATAGACTGAGGGGAAGAAAAGCTCCATCTCTTCCAGCAATGATTATTATGGGAACATGGAATATGACTGAAAATTTGGTGAACTTTGTTTTTTCTTGATTTGCAAGATATGGTGCCTTTGCATGATGAGTCCAATCATTGGTTCAAATGCATAAAAAAGGATGTTTGTAATTCAGAGGATTGTGCTGAAATTATATTTATGCTACTGCATTTTGGAAAAGATTCATCTACTCACACACCCTGTTCAAGGCATCCAGCTTTGTTCAGAGCTCTCTGGAGACCCTAGTCACCAAACAGGAAACCTATCTTTATTCCCAGTTATGCAAGCTTGATGTCTAAAATAACACTATATACTCTCAGAACATGTGGGAGAAAAGGCAAGATGCTGCCTGTACCAGAATACTGTTGCAGACCAGAGTTCTAAGCCTTGTCCATGATCCTAGATGGTTTTATTTGCTTTATTGAAATGATTGCAAAAGGCCAAAGAAATATTGTCAGTAATTAAAATATGTAAAAAAGTAATGTGTAGATTTGTTGTAGAGCTGATGAGAATCTTCTACAGCAATGACTCCTGTTTCCTCTTGCACTGTTATCAAAATTATTTTAACAGTGTATTTGTCTGTGGTATTTTGGGGAAATATACTTTCATCTGTGGGTCAACAGTGGGGTTAAATAACACCAAAGAACTTGGTGAAGGTTGGAGAAAAAGCCATCCTGAATCTTCCCACCCCCCTTCTTTCCAAGAGAAACATGGAATTATTTTTAAATTCAGAGGGATTTTGAGACTGAGCTTTAAAATCCTAGGGTATATGTGTGAAATAATCTACCAACTAAAAGCTATAGGTTGGTCAGCTGACCTACAACCCTTGCTACTCTGATACTCTCCAGTGTGTAGTAGTATATGATTCATATGCACTTATTTCTGACTGTGTTCATTTTCAAAATAATCACTTCATTCTAGATAAATGTATTCAGTGGTATGACTACTCCATCCATCATATTAGGTAGGGTTGTGCAGCTGAATGCAGCTCTATTCCAAATAATGATGGTCTCTAATATTTTCCTGAAAATGTGGGTAATTTGTTATCTTAGGCTAATTATGCCCAATACGGCTGCAGGCTGACATTTATTGCAAGAGTTGGGCTGGAGGGAGCCAGGAGGTATTGCATTGTCACTGGAGCAGTTTCTGAGAAGGAAATTTAGCTGCTTGTCCAGCATTTCTGGCAGAGCTCTGGGAAGCATTTCCATCCCTACAGTCTGTTGATGTGCTTGCTTCTCCCTTGTTTCAAACAGGACTGATATTTACTCAAAGCTCTTCTTGGTTGGGGTCACAAAGGCTCCCTCTCCCCACACCAGCTTCTGGACAGGAGAACCACAGCTGCTTTGTTTCAATGGCAGGCACCTTCCCACCTTGATCAGCCTTAATAGTGGTTGGATTTGCAGGACACAGATCCCCTCACCCATAGTCTTTGGTTTTTTTGTAAGTGGCAGCTTCCAACAATTTCTCCTTCCCATCTGTGAATGCACAGACTGGGGATGCAAAGCAGTAAAATCTTGGTTTACAACCATCTGCTTCTCATCTGGGACAAATAGAGCTCTCTCTGCCTGCCCGGGAAAACTCAGACCAGAAAGGTCTTCAAGGTGTGATCTGCTAGGCAGAAAGAAGAAATGTCTTACAGTCTTTCTATTGTAACATAATTGTTTCCTCTAGGTGTTTCTCTCTTCTATTGCTGCTTTTTGCCCAGAAATTAATAGCAGTGAAAAACATCCTTTTAAATGCTAATAAGTTTTTGTTCATCTGGGGAATTACTCCAGGATAGCTGTATCCATTTCAGATCAATGACAATTTTTTGTTGACCTCAATGGGAATGAACACTACCTTTATTATTTTTTATTATTATCTATGCATGAAATAGCCCAGTTTTCTAAGTTCTTCTTTAATCCTCTTTTTTATAATGTTCACACTTCTTTTAGTGAGCATCTTGCCACAGTGCCCAAAATATCACTAAGAATTTTATCAGAGATTTTCCATAATTTTAAAAACTTCTAGGTTAAATCTATGGCTGTTATTTTCCATGGAGAATCACCTCCCTTAACTTTTTCTTACAACTTAGAGACCTGATACTATCTTTGTTGCCCTATGGTACATCATTTACAAGACAGTATTGTGCTTTCCGTATAGCAACTTCCAGCCCTGCAAACAGGTCTCAGTAAGCTCCATGTGGGTTGTGCTATTAAAGATCAACTTATATAGAGAGTGTATCATCTCTTGTTTACTGCTGTATGCTCTTGTTAATACCACTTGATGTTTGCCTCTCTGCCTGATGCTGTGCATGAGGTTGATGGTTTCAGTGATTTTTCTACGATAATTCCCGAGACCAAGCAGCTAGGGTAGGGTGCTTCACCCAGGAAGAAACAGCTATTTCACCATTAAGGAATTTATGCTGGATTCTCCTGGTAAATAGAAAAAGCAATCACAGTGCTTTGTGAAAATATTATTGTTAGTGAAAGCAATCGCTACAAGAGTACCTAATGATTCTGGACTGAAATTATATTTGGGGTCAGGGAATAGAAATACATCATTTTGGTGATTCATTTTGAGAAAAAAACGTAGAAAGCTTTTTTCATTATTGTTGTCTTTAGAGCCATTTACAAGCAGCAAGAGCATCAGTAGAGTACACATCTGCTTTATTACAAGTGTTTGATTTTGAGATTCAGATATGGTGAACAGTCAAGAGAGCAGAGAGCATTCTCTGGTCCATCAAATCAGAGAGATGTTCAGACAACTCGACAGTGATTTCTGGGCCAGTGATTAATTTACTGAGAGTTTAGGCAGAACTGTTTGTTTCTTAATTATTTTTGAAGGCAAAAATAAGCTCTGGATTAATAAGCAGTTTACATGTTTGGGGTGAATTAGTAATTTATTTTAAAAACAATATCTAACAGTTTTTAATTTTCCTTTTTCACTCATATCCAGTTTCAACAGCTTACAATTTATCTCCAAATTTCAGGTAAGCACCAAATGCAAGCCTCTGGAGGATGAGTGGAAAGATGTTGTACAGCTACATCAGGGGTGGGTGGAGAGACAAGCATCACGTGGCTCTTTGGTTTCAAAAATACAGGTTCAAATGGAGCCTGGGAGGGCATGTAAGCCTAGTACTGTGGGAGGTGGTGAAAGGGGCAGTGTGGGGAGGACACTGCAGTTTTGGGCGAGATATGGGATGTTCTGAGAGCTAGTGATGCCCCAAATAGTGGCCATTTGTCTCCTGTATGGTTCATTTGTTGATTCTTGGTCACCATTGAAGTACACAATTGCAAATCAGTTTGTGCTTAAAATTCTTTCAGAAATATTAGAAACCTTATACAAATGTGTCGTTTCCACTTCACCTGAAGTACTGGCCCCAGATGGTCAACTTATTTCTACTAAACCATACTGTACAATAATTTTAAAACATTTTTACCTGTTTTGAATAGTAGGACATTTTGGTTCCTATTGTTGATAAACAACTTCAAACTGCAAAAGAAAACATCGTTACTGTGAGTAAACTAAAACCCAGTTAGACTTACACAAACAGCAAATATGATAAAAATAGAGTAAATATGTTTTTAGGTGACATTGTCTCCTAAGAATTATACAGAGAAATAACATACTTGGGTTTTTCTAATCTAATTAATTGATTAGTTAATTAGATATAGTCCATAGGAAGGTGCCACAAAACCAAATCAAAACAAAACAAAACAAAAACAAAAACAAACCAACCAAACAAAAACAAAACAAAAAAAAAACCCAGGCAAAACAGTTTACTGCAATCTCACAAAAAAGACCAAACAAACATTGCCATTAAATAAAGAACATGTTTGTTTGTTTCCTCTGTTTAAGTACTGCTTCCTCCTTGTGAAATTGTTAATATAGTAGAGCCCTGCTCTGAAATTGCCTGCAAACTCTTAAAAACATAGTTAATTACAGGTAGCCCAATTTAAAATTTACAGCATTCTTGATACATTCAGAATGTATGGAAGGTGGTTTCTGCTAACCGGCAAGAAGAAACACATTGTATGACTACCATTCACTCGGAGATCAAGTAAGAAGGGCTCCTTCTGCTGACAGTAAAAGTGAAGCTCACAAAATACAATGAAGAAGAAAGTGATTAAAATTCTATAATAATAATAATAAAAAAATAGTGATAATATAGGTGAAATCTCTGGATTAAATGCCTGTCCTGGTTATGGATATTCAACTGCTGCAGAGTGCAGTGCAGGAGCTTCTAGGGATCAAAGCTGCAAAAAGGTCTGGGTAGCATGATTAAGAGAGTATGGATGTAAGCAAGTTATGTCATATTCTAACAGTATCTGCAAGTTACTTGCACCTAAAAATGAATTATTTGCATAAGGCTTCAGAAATGTTCTACAGGCTTGTTCCTAGGGGTGGTGTGGAGCTGGGCAAGCAGAGCTGGGAAGGCAGCAAGACTGGACCATGTTCTGGATCTTTGGCAGGTGACCCAAGATAGATTTTTTAAGTTCTACTCTGTAAAAGAAATAAAGATGACCTATCTTTAATGCTTGTAGATGAAAAGCATTATGCAAGTGTCAGATGTTGCTACTAAATGCTTTAGTGGTGCAGAGGTGTTGTGCAGAGTGAAAAGAGAACAGCAACATGGTGCTGTAAAAAGGGGCAGATTCTAGCAGATGTTTTAAAGCACATTTTCATCACAAGAACTTCAGGATCACAGGAAATTGTAGTGTCTGAAGACTTTGCTTTTGCTCTGAAGATAATGCTATTTGAAAATATAATCTTAATTTAATTTACAATGTAATATTGCTTAGCATTTCAGCTTGGGAAGAATAATGTCATTTCTCTCTACAACTCTTCCCAAGATTTGCAAACCAGCCTGCAGCAGGTGTTGATAAGGAAGCAGGAGTGCAAGTCCCTGAAGCCCTGCAGTGCTTGTAAGCATGGTGAGTTTTCCAGAAATCTGTGTGTACACCCTCAGCGAGCGGAGAGCCATGATGAGGAATGGCAGTTTCAGTGGGTCCACTGTGTCAAAAATTCTGTCAGAGCAGGATTGCTCCTGGGTGCATGGGTTGCACAGAGCAAAGAAATGCTCCCTCGCCTTACCACTCTGACCCATGCACACAGTCTAATTTTCCTCTCCTCTTCTGAGATGTTCAAGGAGACTCCTTCCAACCACAGGCATCCATCTTCAGATGCAAGGAGGAGGTCGTGGAACTGCCAAGCTCCTCTGCCCTATCACAGCTCCCCTGTGTTCAGATCACCCTGAGATGCTGGAGGAGCACTGGGATGCACAAAGGATGCCACCCAATGAGATATGTGCACTCTGTAAGAGAGACTGGGATGTCTAGAGCAAACAAGTATTGAGGCTGTGACTCCCTGAAGAGACAGAAACTGGGACATTGAATGACTGCTGTTTGCTCTTCCAGGTATAAACAATTTTGGAGTCAGTTGTGTCTTGAGATGGAACCACCTGACGTTTTCTCTAGACCTCTCAGAAGCCCTGCTTAGGAAACAAAATGTAAAACACCTCTATCTTGTTGTATGCCATTTCCTAAGTGACAGCTGATTACATTTTAGGAATGTTTTCTCATTTTCTGAATTAAATCAGTATGGCATTCTGTAGCAGACAGTACTCATTAACCTTTTAAGGATTGCCAAACTGGTTTGAAGCATTCAATGGAGAGAGAAGAAAAAAAAAAAAAAAAGAAGAAACAAAAGCCCCTCTGTTAAACATAATTGTAATTTTATGCTCTCCTGATGCAACAGGCAGCAAAGACTGGGTCTTCTTGTGGTAATTGACTAGATGTGACACTGATTTTTACTATACTTGAGCAGGCTTGAAGAGGGTACAAAATGTGAACCGAATGCATGATGTATATTATGAATAGCATATATTATCATCTCAAACTTTGATATTTAGAATGATACTAATTTTCATAATTAATGAGTCCATGTAACTCTTCTAGACCATTGGGAAGAAGAAAATGTAAGACCATTTTCCAAACCTTAGTAAGCACACACAGCAGAAACCAAGATAATAAGGAGTTGCATGATCTCAAGCCACTACTCCTGGTGAATTCAGGAAGATGTAAGTAGAACTAAACAAGAAGTGTAATGCAGTTCTGCAGGGCTTTGGTTTTGCTTGCCTTCCACAACCTTCAAAATACATTGTGGATAGTGACTGGATGAGATCCAAGGCAGGACTATTGCTAAAAAGTACTTATTGAGTGGGTGAGTGAGAGGAAATGTTTAAAGATGCTGACATTATATGTACATTTATGATGTTTGTGTGTCTGACCAATGCTTATGATGTTTATGGACTGTGATTGTCTGCAGTAACAGTCCCTGATTCTTTAGTACTGTGAAGGCTTTATAGTATTTCCATTTTCATGAGGTTCAGTAACAAAGGCTACACACAAATGTTTTTGTTACTTCATTTAGATCTTATACAAGTACCCTGTAATCAGAAATTGTCTGTAGTGGCCTCTCCTGGTAATGTTGCCCTTCCATGCAGGGTAGCTACTCCATCACAAAATGGTATCTGTGCATTTTTTATGGGCTTTTTAGACAAGCATGTTTTAAAACAAAGTGTTAAAAGCTCTCTTCCCAAGAGAGAAGACTGGCTTAGGCCTATTATTTTGGGGACCAATCAATATGGATTAATTGCCATAGCACATTTACATAAAGGCCTAGGATGTTCCTAATCCAAATTTAGCAGGATCATTGCCTTCTCCTGGATCCATTGCTGATATTTTTGCCACCTTCTAATACAAAAACTGACAGATAATCATTTGGCTCATGAGAAGACTAGTACTTAGAAATTAGTGTGGTGAAGCTTTGGTATCAGCCAGCTGGTAATAATAAAAGCAGTCAAGGCAATTGGAAGCCAGCTGGGAGAAACCAGCCTTCTCTCCACAGCTTTTGGCAAGAGGAAGTACTGTCCTCAGTAGGAATCATGCACTTTCAAGATTCCCACCTTCCTGCAGCTTCCATCCCTTTTTTTGTCTTATGAGGAAAAAAGGAAAAAAAAGCAAGTAAAACAGTGAAGCTGTTAACTTGCTCCTCACATTTCCCCCAGAAAAACTTGAAATAGGAAAAAAACCACAAAAGACTGTAAAGGATAGCAGGATGCCCAACTGCTCAGTCCATTCAGTGATGTAACAGGGAAGATGAGGCCCTTTACTTTTTCAGAGGATCCTGTTTAACCGGCAGCCAGTACAGCTGGTGTTTATTTAGGGTGTATGCTGAGGTACTCTTGTGTTGCTGATAAAGTCACACTACACACTGGAAGAGTAGGAACTCTTGCAATTTAAGGAGACTTCGTAGCTCTTTTAGCCTTGTCTTCATGAGATAACTGAGAGGCAAATCTTAAGATCTGGAATTGTGCATTAAATATAGGAAAGGTCCATTCAAATAGAAGATGTATTTTAACTAAAACCACAATCACATGGACTAAACACTGGCAGTGGGAGGATTGCTGGGGATAAGGTGCTTTTCAACTCTGTTGTAGATAATTTGTCTTGTAATGGGAAATGTGGGTCACCCACCCACCTTGTAACTGCATATTACATGCCCAGCCAGCATGAAGAAGAGGGGGAGAGGTGAAGGGGAGCATCCTTGAGGCTCAGTTTCCTGCCCTACAGCACTGATTTCAGTGAGTGACATGAAGATTCTGTCGAGCAATGATTCTTCCTGAGCTTAGATGGAATGTTCTGGTTACTAGAACATGTCAGCTAATTAGTACTTAAATGTCTATGTAGCAAAGGCTGTAAATGTATGACTTTTAGTGTATATTTAAATTATTTCATGCACTTTTAACACATAAAAGTGCATTTAGTATTATTTCAATAATTTGTAATCTCTTAAAATGAGTTTTATTTTCAAAATGCGTACATATATATGCAATGGGAATATTCAGGTTTCCATTTCTCTTCCTGTCTTAAAAACTACAAATGAATGAAAAAACACATGAAGTATATGGTGTCCATCTGGTAAAGGCAATTAACAATTTAGTTAATTTTGAGGCAGATTCTTACAGAAGCTGCCAGAGAGGAATTGAAAATCTGCATCCACCACGCACACAAGCAAAGTCTGGTATCACTCAACACACACTGTGTGTGCCTATTTACAGCAGTTTGCACCCATGCACCCACTCCAGGGAGACAGTGCTAGCCTAAATTTCCAGAAGGCACACCCAGATATTAACCTAGAACATGGTTGAAAAAAACAAACTGCCCTCTGATCTTGTTCTCTAATTTGTTCGCTTTGAACAAATTTGTATCAGCTGTGGTATATTGGTCTGCCCTTTCTGAAATCTCCTAACCAGGGCTCAATGGAAGGTGTGGCAGGAGAACCACTCCTATAACATGCTTTAAAGAAGATTGTGTTAATTTCTTGAACATGTTTCACCTTTTCTCATGCAGGAGGCTTCCTAACTGGCAGCCTTTGGATTTTGTTGGTACTGACTGCACACCTGTGCCTGTCTGTGCATTAAATCTTGACTGTAGGACTCCCGTCACAAATGAACTGTCAAATCATTACTACGTTTGATGCAGCATAATCTGTCTTGAAATTAGAATTGGTCCATCTAGGCTCAAATTTCACTTGCTACTGAGGCTAATGTGCTGTTTTGAATATGCATTCATGGAGATTCACATCCACTGGGATCCAGGGGGAGTACAAGTTAAGAGCAGATTTTCTGAATTAGCATGTCGAGAGGGAAGGGTCTTTCATTTAGACTACTGCAGATGCCTCTCCCTCTTGTTCATTACAATTGCATTTCATCAGCTTTATGATGTCCACATGTCAATTGAGTGTGAGGATTTTGCACACAAAAGAGCCTCAGGGAAAACTACTTCACTAGCTAATCAGCTGATTATCATACCTCAAATGGGCTGCAGTATGCTGCTCCAAATACTATATCAGCGAGAGTGGAATTGAAGATTAAGACAGCAAAAAGAAAGCTCTACAGCCCAGTTTAAAGAAATCAAACAGGAATTTGTCAGGGATAGAAAGAAGCAAATGTAGTCGGCACAAGTGCCTCTGAAATATCCTGAGGCTGATTAAAAAAAAATAAAAAATGCCTTTCTTCAAAAGGTGTTGGGAGGTGAAAGGTTAATTAACTGTATTATCTGCCTGTTTATGCCCAGCTGTGTAAAGCTCAATAACACAGGCTCCCACCCTGGTTTTAACATTGCATCCAAGAATCAAGACCAGTTGCAAGAACAGCCTCTCCTAATAATTGAATTAGCCTCTGAACAAGCTGGATGCTCATAGCAAGGTAGACTCGCTCTCACACCCTCCCTCTATATGGATCTATGTCCTCTTTGGATCTGCTGTCGAAAAGGGGTTCTGTAATGTACAGTTCTTAGAAACCAATTTCAGTAAATGATCAAAATAGTAATGGAGAGACTCCTTTGGACAGTCTTGTACAATAGCTCCTTGTATCTTATATATATGGATTCCTCCAGCTTATGAATATAGATCTATAAGAAGCACCATTTAATGTCTAGCATGAGCATTTTCTTTTTGTCTGAAATTTACCAAAGTTTTATCCCAGCTCCCTAGAGTCCTCCCCAAGTCTATCTAAAATGCAGTTAGACCAGAGGCTGTCTTTTGCTTCACAGAGCGTCTGCCTTATGCTTTCATCAGAGTAGTCTAACTCACACAGATGCACTATTTAACAATGCCATCCCCTGCTTTCATCAGAAGGGGGAAGGTTGCAGAGCTGAGCCCTGAAGAATAAGGGGGGCAGGTCCCCTGTGATCGGCGAAAGCTGAACATCGGTGCCAGTTTCCATCTGTCATGATAGCCTATCTCCGAACCTTCAATCTGTCAAAAGCTTGCTGCCTAGCTGAAGGCTCCAGGAGATTTGGTGCACTAAACACATTTGACAACAGCATTATCACTGCAAGGAGCCCAGCAAAATGCCATCAATGTGTTAATTGTAGCTGGCTATGTAAAATGTCACTTCCCATATCATTTTACAGTGGCTTTGCGTAATTTACAGCTCCTAATTTTCTACCCTTTATAAATATGTGGATTGGTCATGTGGAAATGTGGTTCTTTTTCATGTCAGCTATGGTTTGGGGTTGTTGTTTGTTTTTTTTTTTCTTAAAGGGAGGTTTAATTTGGGTGTAATGCATTGCTCCAAGAAAGAAGCACTATCTATGGGAAAAGAAATTGATAAAAAGCACTTCTGGAAATGAATTGTCCGTACATTGTTGCTGTTCTAATTTTAAACCTCATTGGAGATTTATTTCTGGCTTCCCACATTCTTTAGTATATAAATGATTAATTTTGCTGCTGTTTTTGCAAACTCCCTTTATCAAGTGCACAGTATTTTTACATTCCTGAGAGTTTTCCTCCATCATGATGTAAGAACACTTTTGTAATGATAAACATGAGAGTACAGCATAAATAAATGAAAAATCACCCTTGAAGGTATGAATGTGTTTTTTAGAACCTGAGTAGCTAATATTCAATTTCTGGTACAACCAGTGCCAGGTGTTAAATTTCTCTAGTTACTGTCACTAATGCAAATTAGATTCTTTTTCTGCCTGTAAAAAATCAAATCCACATTAGAAATTAGCTATAAAATGTAATGACTTAAATGTTATAGTGTTTTACAAATCTCCCTGCATTTCTTTAGCAGATAACGCTATAAAACTAGGAAAGGATAATAAAATACGGTAAAAAAAAAAAAAAAAAAAGAGTTATTTAAAGGTCTTTTATGACTGCTTACTCAGGGATTTGATGTATTATTTTGCTTTCTTTCCTTGCTGCTTGTAATAAGCACGCTTATGATTTTATTCCTTTACCAGATTAGAAGTAATCAAATTCTCCTTTGAATTTCATGTTACCCTAGCTGCAAAGGCTGTTTGCATTATTGGAAAATATCATGTGGTAAGTTTAGAATATATTTGCAACTTTTATTCATTGGAATTGTAAATGTGTCTGACAGCGCTTAAGAAAGTTGTAGTGAGCTTGTTAGTGGCTGTACTACTGAGATATATTGGGTTTTGTGACAATTTTCCAAACTGTTTTTTTTGGGGTTTTTTTTTTTTGTGCTGTACCCACTCTGGATCTCTCAAAAGCAAATGGGGGAAAAAAGGAATTCTCTGAGTCAACATAACTAGTACAATGTTCTTTGAAAAGGACTTTTTATATATAGGGAAAAAGTATTAAAAAAATATGAATAGCAAAACCTGTGTTTGTCAATATTCAAATCCTAGAAAATATTACATACCTGTGCAAAATGCGTATTTAGTCATTTCCTGCCACGTACTTAATTTAAGGTATTAAAACAAAATTGCAGTGAAACTTTAAGTTCTAGATGTATAGCATATTTCCTGCATATTAAAAGAAGTTTTGATTATCATTTCAGAAATCCTGCATGAGTGTAGAGTGAATTTAAGCTCTGCAGTTCACGTTCTGCCTCTTTTCCATGGAAAGCACAAAAGAAATGTAATACAGTTCCCCAGAAGCCATTGCCATGGGACATGACCAGGGCACGGCACTATCTGCAGAGCTCAGGGACGCCCTTCTTTAGAAAATGTTTTCCCCCTATTTTCTGTGTTCCCAAAACAAAATTCACTGGAGGTGTTAAGTGCTTTAGTTCCACATACAATCCATTATGCATCCCGATCCTCATTTCCTAGCCATGAATGGGATAGTCCCAATTCAGGTCCCATCTGGATAAGAGCACAAATGTATGGACAGGTAGGAAGACTTGTAGAAACTCCTTTTAGGAGCACAGGCAATGTGACAGAAATTCTCGGCCTTCAATAACCATGGTATAACAATTAGCTCCCTTACCTGCAGTTGTACTCAAGGTGAGAGGGGGAGAAATATAACTTTGACAGCTGTTTGGGAGTGACGTTTTTTATAGAGAAATCTGTTTCTGTTCAAGATCAAGACTACTGAAAAGTTTCTGGATTGATGTCATTAACTGTGAAAGAGTGTGAAAATAACACTGTTGTGGCATCTGAAATCTGGACCACACTGGTCTTTTATTGAGGTCTAGATTTTCAAAAGTAACTAGGAAGAAGAAAGAGAAAGAAAGGAGTTGGAGAGTCCCAGATAAAGCCTTTTTAGAAAGTGCTATGGATCTTCTCTCAAAAAATTATTTGAAGGTGTTCAGGTAAAAGAAGTTAAAATATGACATCTCTTGATAATTGTGGCACAAAGATTCATCAGAAAAATCAAGTCAAAGCAGAGAACATGCATTCCTTGGTTACCCAATTGGTGAGACTATCCACTTTGTCCTAGTGGACACACAGGCATGGAATATTAATATAAAATCTATTTTTAAATTAAAAAAAAAATAGCACAAAAGCTATGGAAGTATCTCATCTCCACCCAACTACCAAGGGTGTGACTAAGAGTGGGTTTAATGACTGAGAATGGGCAGAGCACCGCTCTGTGTCACCCTTTCCTGATGATCCATCCAGCCACAGCAGTAAATTATTTTGATGACCTGAATATAATGTTAAGTACATAAATGTTTAGGGGTTTTTTAATTTGCACCTTTTCAGAAGTTTTCCAGAAAAATCCCTCTCATTTTCACACATATTTTCATACCAGAACACTACTGGTCAATGTCTCTCACCTGCTGAGTTCGTGGACAGCTCCAGAGGAGGGCAACAAGGATGATCAGAGGACTGAAGCACCTCTCCTATGAGGACAGGCTGGGGGAGCTGGGGTTGTTCAGCCTGGAGAAGAGAAGGCTCTGGGGCAATCTTATAACCATCTTCCAGTACCTGAAGGGGGCCTACAGAAAGGCTGGAGAGGAGCTGCTTACAAGGGCCTGTAGTGAAAGGACGAAGGGTAATGGGTTTAAATTAGAGAAGAGTAGGTTTAGACTGGATATCATGAAGTACTTTACCTTGAGAGTGGTGGATCAATGGAATAGGCTCCCCAGAGAGGTGGTTGGGGCACCATCCCTGGAGATATTCCAGGTGAGGTTGGACAAGGTTCTGAGCAGCCTGGTCTAGTTAAGGGTGTCCCTGCTCACTGCAGGGGGGCTGGACTAGATGACCTTTGGAGGTCCCTTCTGGCCCTAAACATTCTATGATTCTATGACTGAGACTTATCTATAGATATTAAATGAGGTATGTATGGTCTCAAGTAGTCAGTCATTGTTCCATGAGACCAATTGTTCAAAAGCCACTGGGAAGATCAGGGCTGAAATCTAAGACACTGTAAAACCATCAACAACTATAACTTGTGTTAAGCATTCTTGGGGTTTTGTGTATTCTCATCTCATTTCAAGAACAAATATCAGAAATTAGTCTGTTTCTGACCACTCAGCTCAAAAGGAATGCATAAGAAAGAATCTGTATTTCTAACAGAAGAAAGTACTTGAATTTTTATTTCTAATTTCCCTGATAGTTTTAATTTATACTCTCAAACCCTCTGTACCCCATGGTACTGATATGCTGAAAAATTAATACTAAAACCAACACAAGTGGTTGTTTGAATTAGATGTTTCTTTTTTAATCAAGCCTTTCTGATGTTTATTACTCATATAGAAGTTGTAAAGGCAGGTCCATAGCTGACACACACCTTGCTGCACAAAATCAGTGCAAGTACACCACAAAACATTTGTCCTTCCTTGTAACAAACTTAGTTTTGCAAGATTTTGCAGCAGGAAGGATATGGGTGTTAAAATGCTGCAGCAAGTGAATTTTCCTTCCCGTGGAAAAGTGAAGGAATCTTGGTGAAGGAAATTGTCTCTGTTTCTCTTCTTCCCCTCTTCCAGCTACTGGTGTATAAATGACAGTAAGGATTTAGTTCACACTTCAAAAACTGGAAATTTAATCTGTCTGCATGCAATTGTGTCTGAGCATCCAGAGGCTTGAGCAACAGGACTAGAAAAGATGTTTCAGCTTTGCCACATATTTAATATATTGTCTTTCCATTTGCAGTGCCATAACCATGCAAAGAGGTAGAAAATGTTTCCCCATTATTATCAGTGGTTAGTTCCTCCAGTACAAATATTGAATTAATGTTTCTTCATTTTTACAGGTATTGTAGCAGGTTGACAAATAGACATACTTCTACAGTTAATAAAAGGTAAGGAAATTTTTAGTCACAAAAAGAAAAAATATTGACATTTAAGTAACAGTAGCAGAACTATTGAGAAATTTTGCCAACATAGTAAGATGGAATGTGATCTTCTACCCAATTAGATGAAAGAATAAGCCTTATACTTAAATCAAAGTAATTCTATTTGTCATTTTTAATGAATATATTTTATTAATGTGTATATTTTAGTGAATGACTTCTATAACAGCTCTAGCTGCAAAAATGTAAGCTCTTTAGAGGACCTGACAAACAAGAAAAAGGCAACTTTCTCTAAGTACTTGATTGAGTGGGGTTTGACGGTTCAGTTCTTAGTTACAAAGAGTATTATTATTTTTATCTGAAGTGATATCCAAAAGTTCTGGTAAATAATTCATGACCTTCTAACAAATACAATTTACACTGAGGTAACAAGAATAACTAATAAGCAAGATGAACACATGATCAGAAGTGTGATCTTTTTATTTTCTACACTGATATCCCTAAGGCAGTATCAGATGTCTTTGGGTTACCTAATTCTAATTTGGTGTCTGTACTGAATCAGCCATTCACCACCACAGAAAGCACTGGGGTGACATTTTCCACTTCAGTACATACAGCACATAGGCCTGAACTGGAAGGTTTGGTTTTGGAAAGTAAAATCCTTCTACTAAACTAATAGGAATGCCATCCCTGACTTCATGGGAACAACCTGCCTTTGTGGATCTCGGACAGTTTCTTAATTGTTTGTAAAACTCATGAGAAAAGGCTGACAATGCTTTTCCAGTCTTGTACCTAGACTGAAACATCAGGAAAGATGCAACCCTAAAAAGCAGATATCTGCTATGATTTTTCACCTGAGATGTCATTAAGACCTAATCTTCACTAAAATGAGATTTTTCATATCCTCTTTCACCCCTTAATAATTTTTCTTTGCCAAAACTGTATTTTTCCAAATACATTAATTGATAGCACAGGAAAAGATCTCTGTTTTCATACCTCCTTATAGGCAGTTTTATGAGACAGACATATACATATTTAGCATCACTACCCATGCTGCTCTTTGTTATCTGCTAAGCAGAATGATATTTTTTCAGCAACATATAAAGCAGGCAAATGGTTGCTCATCATCTTTTTTCAAGACTGCTTTTTATGTACAGTTCTCTCATGGTTAATAGTTCTTTCTATTGTTCATGATTTATCATTGTCAGGATTATTTTTTTTTATTTCCTCCTGATCTATTTTGCTGGAAATCTGTCCATTTTAAAAAGACAGCCTGGATTTAATTAGCTGAGGCAGCATATTCTAATGTTATTTTGGAATGTATAAGAGTATAACTTTTGGCGGTCTCTTTTTGCTCCAATTTTTCCTCCTTTTCTCTTCCTTTTTTTAACTCTTATAAACCACTTTAAACTAAGTATCAAAGTTATCCTGGGTAATTAGCCATTACAGTACTGTCGCAGAGGCTTCTGCAGTCAATACAGAGATAATTTGGGCAATGGTGAATGACAGCATTGTCCAGACTTTTGGGATAATCAAGGACACATCCAGCTGTACCAGACATCTGTCAGACCCATGAATCATTTCAAGTAGCTTTGCAATAGCCAGGCAACTTGAGCAAAGATAAACATTCCGCAGCACACAGGAAAAATACTGCATCTACCAGAAAACATTTACCTGCTCAATGCTGCAGGCCTATTGTTCAAAGCAGATGAGGTACCACACACATCTTTCTGACTTGGGAAGGGACATGCATTTCTAACATTACCTACTGTAGTAAGATGACAACTGAAATAGCATACCCTAGACACGTGCATTTATAGTCATTAGAATTAATTACTGGGGCAGAAAGAGAGCAAGGGGAAAAGCCATGCAAAACCCCCAAAGATTGAAGTAATCATAATAAATTCAATGAGCCCTCTTTCAGATAAGAGTATTTGTTCTGCTTACATTCACCTGAATTTACTAGTTCTAAATTTTCTACATTTTGCATACATAGAGTGACAGTCTCACCAAAGTGTATATTAAGATTAATAAGGAGCTAGAAAACTCCTTTGAACTTCCCCATTGCTGTCACTTTTTTTCATGTACTTGCGTTGGAGAGTTGAAAGAAAACAAAGCCAGTGCTCTACTTTGACATCTCAGGGAAGACCTGTGGATGAAGTCTGGAGTTGTGGGTTTTGGGCTTTGCTGTGCCACTGTGTCTGCCTGTGGGCACATTTCCTCATCTCTCTGATTTGGGATCTCTCTCCAATTATGCAGCCTTTCTGTGCAAAGCACACTGACATCCATTGGATTAAATTATTCTCGCTGCTTTGCAGGTGGGTGGGGATTGCTGCTTTGGCTGGAACATCAGCTCACATGGATGAGTTAAGATGAAGGGAAAACAGCTGTCAGGATGAGGTGAGACAGTTTCCCTTCCCTGCTTGAGGTGACCACAGATTATGGAAGTGAGCAAAGACTAGCTCAACTCAGATTCAAACAGCGTGGGTTTTGCTGCACTCTGCAGGCAGTGAAACTACATGAAATTGCTCCTCATAATTCCATAAAAATGCTATAATTGCACCATACAGTAGAGGAAATTTCTGAACAACTGTGAGGTATCTGTCATACAAATATTTATATAGATTTGTATGAAATGTGATTCTTCACACTGGTGTTGAAATAGTTTGTGTTTTTTTCTTTCTATCTTTTATATGACACTGGATGGGAAAGAATACTATTAAGACCACAGGGTAGCAATTGAAAAGCTTTGCTAAGCTCCATGTGTGAGTCCAGGAGTCTAAGAGCAAAACTGCACTGGTGGAGAGGAGTCCCGAAAGCTGTCACTGGTGAGCAGAGGGGTGGCATGGGAGGAGGAGCTGGGCTGGGAGATGCTGAAAATGGTCAGTGATCTGACAAAATGCAGAGATTGATTTCCTGCAAATGGTGTGAACACAGCAATTGCTTTGGAAAGCAAGAGGAAGAATTACTGGTGAGACATCAGAGGTTGTGACTGACAGTTTGGTAGCTTTCCAGTGACAGGCTAAGGGGTGTTGAAGTATTTGGGGAGAAAAAGTGAGCCCACCACAGAGAAAATGCGATGCCTTGAGGTTGCTTCTCATTTTGAAGAAGAATTACATCTTGAAAAGTTGACGGAGATGTTGACAAACTGTTGCTGTGTCCTCTAAACTTGCATTTGCTTTTTTTCCCTGCTTTGGGACTTTTTCCCTCCCACCACTCCCAGCTGCCACTGCAGTTCAGGGCCATTATCACTAAGCTCTGCACCTTGGGTAATTTAGGAACTTGACTCCTTTCTTAGCAATGAAGGTCTTCCTCTTCTTCCTATACACGAGTATATTTCTCCGTTGTGAAACACAGTGTGGTTGATTACCAGCTTCTAGAAATCCCTGTTTGTAGACAATATTCAGGGCAATCAGGTATGCTTTAGTAAAGCAAAGTACTTGATCCTGTGTACTCCAAATTGATTTCTGAGTTCTTCTGGCATCAGTTGCTTCTAGTTCTGTACTGACCTACAGCGTATATAGCTCCAGTTCCCAATTCATAATACATTGCCCACAATGTTATAATATAATGTTGAGGTTTTTTTCATAAGCTTTTGCCTCAGTGATTAAGTACTCAAACATACAAAATACCAGATCCAGTTTTCTTTTTGTAGCATGCTGCTTTGTAAGGTTTGCAATTATGTGTGCCAGTAGAAAATGACTTAGCTTAGTGATTCCAGCATCCTCCAGTTCCGTTGACTCCTTAATGTCACCATTTGCATTGCTAAATGATTTGATCACTGATAAGAGGGAGTAGTTATGGACTGGAAAAGGCAGTGATAACACTACCCTCACTATTTGATTTATAGGTTATTTCTGCTATTTCAATTCCAAGCTTATGCTTAGAAGGATGCTGTTGAGTTCAAATATCTACTAGAGGATTTGATTTATTGTGAAATACTCTTTAGCATCTCATAGCAGCAACCTCTTCAGACTGTCACCTACTTGTCTTCCCTCAGGTCTTCTTTATGGAACTGTTCAGACCTTTCTTTTGCTTTAAACTATTCTCTAGATGGTTAATTTTAATTCATTTTCCCTGTAGTATTCTTCAAGCATCTGAAGCTTGTGCAGACCTCCAGAACCAGAATTCTCCTGCAGCCAAAAGACCTGAGCACATTCATTATTTCTGTGCTGAAAGCACTTCAGTAATTTTGCTGTGTTGCAGCAGGAAACCTTTAACTTTATTTGCTTTTATACCTGGCTTTGCACAGTTATGTTCATTCATAAATGTGAAAACTCACCTTTCTTACTTCCTAAAGTGTACGCATAATTTTTCCCCTGGAAACTCTGTGCAAACTGTCTAGTTATTTTTAGCTCTTTATGCAAATTACCTCCCTTAAATACACTGCTCTCATATGATAGGTTCTCTAGGGCTGTTATTGTCCTCTATTCTTGTTTGATTTCAAGCAAGGTTACGTCAAGTCAGTGGGTCACCAACTTTGGACAGGCAGAGCCCTGTCAAGTACAAATAGCAACAGTCCTGAGGAACATATTGCCACAGAACATCCTGGAGGACGATATAAATGTATTTTTAAAGTGATTAGAAAAAAGCCATCAATATTTCAGCAATATGGTAATTATTAAATGAAGTGTTCCAGAGAAAACATTCAATACAGCAAGTCAGATGATTACTGAAAACTAGGATCATATAGCTGAGGAAATAATACTCTTCATATATCTTGTATTTTATACTCTCTTCCTAAAGAAGAGAAGTAGACACAGGTGGACATAATTCCTAAGTCAGGTTATACATTCAGGCAATGCTTGTGGCATTTGGATTCTTGTAAGATCATTTTCAGAAAAAGTCTAATGAAAGACACTTTAAATCTGACCCAAAGTATCCTAAAATTTTACAAGCATCTCTACAGCAATATGTCTTATCTGAGCATGGGCAGTTGAGTTAGTCCATCTGCAGCAACAGAGGAGTCTCAATAGCAGAACCACCTCTCCTAGTCATTATGTGATCTCCCATCAAGAACAGGTTCAGAGGTCCCCAGAAAATGAGAGACTGTACCTCCTTAGAGTTAAGTAATCTCTAACCCATCAACACATGGAGAAGAATCTGACCATGCACCTTTAGCTCATTTAAGTCACATAAAGACTTAACAATTTACTATTGCTTTTTCATAATCCGCTTTTATTGTCTTTGATTTCTATGTTCAGGAAGGGCCCTGAGATGACTGAAGTGTTTTGTGTGTGTTTGCAACTGACTGCCTGCTCCTCAGTCCTCAAAACACTCTACTCAGGGTTCCTGCTAAAAGCTTTTCCTGGGCAACACTTCTGTGTTTTCCAGGCAGGGTTTTGCTTGCAGTTTGAGAATTGTATGGGGCAGGTCCCTTCTGCACATGTGTTTGTCACATTGTTAACATCTTCCTGACTTCCATTCTCCAATGTTATCAATTGGTCATCTGCCCTTATATAAATGAGTAAATGTATTGTAACAAGACAAACTAGCGAACAGTTATTTAAACAGTTTTGCAGGAAAAGATTAATTACTGAGAGCAATCTGTATAAAAATGGGATCAGGAAACCATTTAGCAAGTGCAAATATATTTTATAATCTGTGTCTTGAAAATTTCCATTTTAATTTACGGATAATTTGCTGGGCATTAGAACGATACACAAATAGGTGTTTAAGAAGAAAGTTGCTGTGTTTTGACCATTATTTGGTACTTCGTTGATTTCATATACAAGGTAAATTCACTGGACAACATCTCAATGAAAATAAAAGATGGATAAAAGGACAGCTAGGTTGGTTTCTTCTATATGTCATGGGTCACGCTGACTAGGTGTATATTAATCTGATTGAGCATACTTCCACCACCCAGAAAAGAAAGGTCATTGTCCCTGCTATGTCTTTAGTAAGGACAAAGCCTTGCACAACGCAGGAAGACTTCAGCAAAGCTGTAAACAAGATAAGAAGATGGGTACTTTAGTTGTGTGAAATGGTTGGATTTACTCTGAGTAAGCAGAGGCACTACTGGGCATTTTAATGATACTGGATCATCTTGATTACCCTGACTAACTATTAAAAAAATGATAGTTCCTCTTAAAATGAAAAAAAAAAAAGCATACATATATGTGTCTGATTAGATAGTCTGATTAGATGTCTGATTAGACATTAGAAAATGTAAATGTTAACACCTATCTACAAGAAAGGACAAAAGCAGGATCTAGGAAGTTATAGACCAGTCTGTCTGACCTCAGTACCAGGGAAGGTCATGGAGCAGATCAAATATTTTCATGGATCAGACAAAATTTTCACGGAAAAACTAGTCACACACTGAAATTGGAGGTGGTTGAGTCACCATCCCTGGATGTGTTTAAGGTCATTTGGGTGTGGTTTTGAGGGACATGATTTAGGGATTTAGTTTGTTGAGTAGGGTTAATGGTTGGACTTGATGATCCCAAGGGTCCTTTCCAACCTGAATGATTCTATGAAAAAGATCTTGTATTTCATTTGTACAAATAAAATTTTAAATATAAGGGGAAAAAATTACTGCTACAGAAACAGAAAAATGGTAGACATGGCTTTGTAGGAGATTTTCTCAGGAGAAGACTTCTGAAAAAGGACAGAGAAACATCTCTCGGGGATGATCAAGAGCAGTAACTTAAAATATCTTGCAATCCTCATTGCCTGATCGAAGTATGAACCCTCATGGAGTGGAGATAACTTGATTGAACAGCTTACATGTCTTTGCTGCCTCTTGCAAGTAGTCTCTGGGTTCTCAGAGATCACCACTACAGAAGCTGTTTAGACACAGTTGTGGCTAAATGTGGTATGGCCTCAGTGCAGGGAAGCAAGATTAGGGGAATACTTTAAGCCTTATAAATTATATCCATAATTCTATCTACCTAACAGCACTAAATGCTGGCAGCAGCAGCAACAAAATCTTACCAAATTTGTGTGATCCAAATCCTTATTGCTAAAGGAAATCCTGCAGGAGACCTTAAGGAGAGGAAAATCCACACTGAAACTATGGAGACTGCTCACAATCGGTTGTGTTGTAGGCTGGGAGGAGACTTGGAAAGTTCTGCCTTTCCAGTACATTTCAAGAAGAGGTTTGTGGGGGGGGTCTCCACAAGGCAAAAACTTCAGTTTGTAAAGCATTTGGAAAAAGTGTCTATATCAGTCTTTTATTCTCTCCCATTTATTTGTTTGTTTGTTTGTTTGTTTGTTTGTTTGTGTTTATTTTGGTAATATAGATAGTGACATTTCTATGGGCCAAACTGAACACAACACTCAAAGCTACACCTTGCGGGCTTTAACTTTTAAGTTGTACTGGTTTATATCAGGCTAAAAGGGATTCTGGTTACCTATGTCCCACAGCAAGGCTTACATTGTTTACTAAAGCTATCATAAAAGATTCCCAAATTTCATTAATTTGGTAAATTATTAAGTACTTCAGGTACAGTGTCAAATTATGTGAATATCACCTGACCCTTCTCACTGACATGAGTTGACAGTTACTATGCCTCAAAATCTATGGAGACTAGGGACAGGGCACACAAAACAAAAACAAAACAACACCACCAGCTCAAACTAGACAGGTATCACAACTTAGCTCCCTTTTTAAGTCCTGGAGCACAGTTTGTGGGTGAAGTAGAGGGCTCCTTAAAACAGGAAAATTAGAATTTCAAATAATTTCTTTGAAGAAATTGCCAATCAGTTACAGAAAGTAAATATAATTTATTTCAATAGGGCAGACCAGGAGCTACATGTGCACATTCAAAGGCAGGATTTGAATAATAATCTATATTTGTCCATCAGTAGGGCATGGACAATAGAGAACGTTAATTTACTCTGAAGGAGGACTTACTGAATATATACACTGCTTTGACATTCATTTTCATAAGTCCTTATTCTCATGTATGCTCTTCTGTGAAGGTTACCGATAATACCCAACAAGATGTTGCATTTCTTTGAAATGTTGCATTTCTGAAATGCAACTGAGTTTTTGAATTTCTAGACATTTGTAGCATACAAAACATTCTCAATATGTTGTCTCTGGGTGATTGTCTTGGAACAGCAGTTACCCATTTTCTGTCTGGAAAAGCCTATTGGCTTTTATAGCATGCCATCAACTGGAATATAGAGTACCTGCAACAAATTATTTTGGGAATGAGCAACCGATGAAGAATTATTTCCTTACGTTATAGTACAATTACCTCTAATAATGAATATATTCAAGAAAACAGTTATCTGTTTATAGATAATTCATGAACTTAAAAAAGACCTAAATCATGTTATTACATATTATGGTATGCTACAAATCTGGCTTTGTTATTTAATTGCAAAGTTCTGAATATCATTTATATTTATGTGAAAAAAAATATAGAAAATAGACAAATTCTAAATTCTATAGGCTCATTCTGTATCAGAGGAAGCATGTTAATCCTTTCCCCCATCGTATGGATGGAAATAGAGCTATCTCCTCTCTGTATTTTTTACTGTAAGCTAAAGACCAAGCTAAGAAAAGATGTTAGAAGACCCTGTAGGAAAGATCTCTTACTTCAGGTTACAGGTCTCTGAGTGGCAGCCTGACATTTTCAGTAGAAGCCTCCTGTCTTGGTGAGACTATTTCTAGGCTGGCCTACCAAGTCCATCAAATACAGTAAGCTTGGAACTTTCTTTCATGCAAAAATTATATATATGCATGCTTTTACAGAGATTCCATCCTGAACTTTATTCATGTTCCCCTGATTTACAAGTAAAGAATACTTCCACTTGTGAGCATATAGTTGTATGTTTGCATTTTTAAGAATCTGACTAGGCTTCACTTAACACGGTGACCATTTTAAGCCATGTATAATTAATTTGCCATGGAAATTAGTTGTTTATTTATTACTTAAGTATGGCTTTTATTAAAACTACTTTGTAAAAACCTAATTGCTGCTATAGTAATATAGCATAACAGTCCCTCACATAAATACATGATTATTATGTACAGTCACTTATCTGTGAAGGAGCTTTGCTACTACTTTCCTTAATTAAGGATACAAAGGGCTCCTTCGTCTTTGCAAATTCCCTAGCTAGGACATTGATACTCATTATTTCCTAAGTCCAAACACTGAAACTGTGTCAAGAATGCATCTATCACCAGATGGGTACTTATAGTCAGCGGAAATTTCAACAGCATCAGCAAATTCAGCAATTTGCAATTTCTGTGTGTTTGACATGTTTTTATTGGTGAAGATCACTTTCAAATACCAAGATCATGAGAATGATTCCTCGGGTTAGTTTCCTCAGTAGTTGAATGTAATGACAGTAATTAACAGCCTGTGATTAGCAACCACTCCAGAAAGTCTTTGAATGTTAATTTGCTTCAACTAATATGCAGCACTTCTGTGTAATGAGATCTATGCTACAGGTTCACAGTGAAAGCAAAGTATTTTCCAGCATTTAATCATACAAATGATTCTCAGTTAATCACTTGAACAGTAAACCTCAATGTTCTAATAAGTGACATTTGTTTTTCTGTCATTTGATTTATTACAAATATAGGCAATGGTATGGTATATAGAGCACTGCTGCTTCAAAAAAGGTCATGAACACACTTATGACATTTCTGTGGATCACACTGTAACCACAGCGATCTCATTTTATCTTTTCAAAGTAAGGCATCTTCAGCCTTCCCTTTATCCTCCTTTTTTTTTCCTTTATCCGCTTCTTCCTCAGGGTGACTTCCTATATGGCACCCAAAGTGTTACAACTGAACTGCATTTCCTTCTTTTCACACTGGAGATTCCTGGGAAAACTAAACCAGTTTCACTTCAGTGCACTTGAAGAGGGTTGAAAAGAAGCAAGACAGAATGAGCTCAGATTGCCAGTGGACTGGAGAGACCATAAGAAAACCACAGCAGCATTGGGAAGTACCCATGCGAATTGCTGCATTCCTTTTTGTGTTCTACATCTGCAAAGGCTAACTGCGCTCTTTGCTGTTAAGAGTAACCAAATTATGCCCTAGGTGGAGAAGTCAAACAAGTTACAGAAAAAAAAAAAAGTTTATGACATGAGTGTAAGCTTGAGAGAAAATGGTTTCTCTGTTCTTCCAGCTGTTTGAGCAAATATGCATTGTGAGCAGTGATACTACAGATTGCTTTCCTCCAAGACTGTATTTCAAATCAAGAGAGCACAGCATTCCTAGTGCCATGAGACACATGCAAAAAGTCTTCAGACAGCTGAGTACTGCAGAAGATACCTGCATCCCTCGGAGAGAGTGTGTCAAAATGAAAGGCGTTCCAACAACAGGACAGAGGTAGTAAGTGGTAATTTCCGTCTCATTCAGTGGTATGAGCTCTGGGACTCAAGGGCTGTTTGCTTTCTCTTTCTGGAAGTCCATACTGACCAGCGCCCTCTCCATCAGTATAGTTCCACAGTGGGTCCTGAGGCCCTCACTACACTCCTCAGCTATTCTATCTTCTAGCTCAGTTCAGAACTGGGAGAAAAATACAGTAGATAATTTGAGAGGGGTACTTTGGGTTTGTTTTTAATCTGATTTGTAAAATTCAAGTTTTTAATATATAAACACATGCTGGTTTGCCCCTCCCCATTTTGGATACTGTCTTTTACTAGCAACCTTTATCATTCTCTGGAGACTTTCAATACCTCTCTGAATACATTTCTGAATGATCTGTTTTGTCAGATCATTCAATGTACAAAAGGTTGTGGAAAGTTATACATTTAATTGGATGATTTAAAAATTTGTTCAGTCTTCAGGAGCTTATTTTGATAGAAATACTGTGAATTTCCCAGACTGTGGTTTATTTTCACCGGTCTGCCTTTTATGTTGAACTTAACACTACAAGAGGACCTATTCAGAAGCCTATCTAAAGGCTAAGGACAGGATTGAGAGTGGGAGATCTTGAGCCACAATTATGTTTTTGCAGCTGAGTTGCTGCATGGGTTTAAGCCAGTCATTTTTCAGTCGTGATGAAATAAATAATGCCTCTTCATCCCAGGGATAAATTATATTGGCTAATAATTAGTTAATATTTTTTAAAAATTGGAATTGCCTACAAAGATATAGATACAATCCTTTTTCCCACAGTATTGCATCTATTACTATAAAGTCAGTTCTTGAGCTGGGTTCTCTTTCTAATAGATTTTACCTTGTGGTTTTGGTCACTGTCCAATTTTCTTCAAACTGCTGTCAGTCATATGCAGGTAAAGTTCCTAGCTTTCTATTATTTTTCTTCCCCTCTAGCCCTGAATCTTCTTCAATTTCTGTAATTTTGGCCATAAGCAGACTATTATGTCTTCTCTGGATATTGGAAAATCATACCATGTATAGCTTATTAAGCTAAGTCCTAAATCCACTGGCCCATATTCAAGTTACTCAAGATTAAATATAACTCTTTAAAAAACAAAACCCAGTCTTGAAATTTTAGCTGGTACACTTTTCATTTCTTTCTTCTGTTCATCATCTTTTTATTACAAGCATGCAGCTCCATCCACTTGTAGCAGCATTCCTCCAATACTATCATGAGATTCACTAGCTATGTTCTGTAAATGCCAGCCAAAATCTATCTGCAAGAACATTTGCTCAACAGTGCAAAACTGATGTAATTACCAACCATCATCTTTTATCCTCCTGCTGGGGCAACTGCTCCAAAGCGTGACTTTTTGCCCTGAGCTAGCAAGATCCAAAATCTTGCTGTTATGTACAAATTCTGCCACAGGAAACTAACACATCTTTTACACAAATTCTAGGAGGATCTTTCAGTTTTAAAAGGTAACAAATGCCCAAGTGATGTGGGTCTTGTGGAGATACTGTAAATTTTCTCTCTTCTTATTTGCTGTTTCTGCTTTATAAATTGTTGCTTTGTGAGATTACTTCTAATGGTTGAAAATGATGATACAAAAGAATTATGTAAAAAAAATAGTGAAAATGATGTTGCAGATGCTCAGATCTGACTAACTAAAATATAACAGGCTGTCATATGTGTGTATGTAAAGAAATTATAGATACTAGGAGATGGATACTCTGTACCTATGAAGGTATACAATAAGGGTACACTGTATTTGCTTGTAGAGAAAATACAAGTTCACACCCTTTATGGTACTACTGGACGATATTATGTTGCACAAACTTTCAGTGGATAGACTATACCTTTCAGCACCTTTTTTCTGACTATATACTGATATCTTCCTCTCTGGGAATTGTTTCCAACATTGCAAACCTCCAAGAGGTTTCAATTAATTATCATTTTCTCTCTTAAGCAACCTGACAAAGAAATGCTTCCACTTTCCTTGTACTATAGAACTGACTTCCAGAGGAGCCACCTACCCTGGTAGCACATCCAACATCTCTGGTTGCCTCTTCAGTCACTGAAAGTGTAATGTGCATTCACAACATAAACCTCTGACCACCTCAGGGCAGCAGAGGTTATAATTGCAGGGTCATGAATTTTGCAGATAACATTATTTTTGCCTCATTCCTGATGAAAGGTGCTCTCTGTCCTGATTGGAACAAGCTCTACCACAAGATTTCATTGGGAAGAGTATGTACTTCTGATTATACCTGCATAACCTCGTACCTTAGGTCATTAGGAAAAATCCTACAGGATGAGGATTCCATTGACAGCTTTGCCTGTCTGAAAATCACCTGTGGGACCCAAGGCAGGAGCTCCTCATTCAGCCACCTCTGCTTCTGTATTTCTGTCGCTTCCAGGCCAGAATTCCTGTTTCTCAGTGGGATGATTCCTGCATACCTGAGGCAGGTAGGACTGTGCTGAAATTTACTGTTTCCATAGACAGATTTAGCAGTGTCCCAGACACACAGGTATGGATTCCTTCTTGGTGATAGAACAGGCAGATGAAGATTGGTACTAAGCAGCATTACATGTGATATAAATATATTTCCAAGCAGAATGGTGGTTTTTTGCACAATCTCTGCTATATTCTGATCTTGAGTTACTCTTAATCAAGCTATTCTCAGTATTAAGCTCAGCAGGACTACACTGTGCTGCCCCAGTGAAGATCTTAATTATATACTTCATCTGCAGTGTCACTAATACACATCTTCACACAGTTGGCCCAGACTTTTTGTTAAACCTGTTGATATTTTTATTTCTCTGGACAGCCTTCCTATTGCTATGTATCTGCACTTCATCATCCGAAGAAAGAAGCAATTGCAATGACAGAACTAGACCTTGTTATGCTGTGAGTAATATTACATGCAGTCCAGCACTTCTGGAGGGAATCTTGAACATTGTTGCTTTATATACATGATAAACAAGGGGAATTTGGTTTGTATTTGAGATAATTTATGGTATAGGCTGCTTCATATGTAGCTGCTGCTGTGCTGTTTTTTCACGCCAAGATTCATTACACATAATGGGTTGGCCAGCATCTCTGGGACTTCTTGGAAGATGTGTTAAAAAGCTCTAAAAGATAAGTGTGCAGATTATAGCTTCCCATGTCTTTCATAAATGTTTTAGACATTTGGAACATGTAATTAAAATTTTAACAAAACAAACAGAAGGAAAGCGTGGTACTAAGTATTTTCTTCTTCCTACTCAGTAGAAGCAGTGCTGTGTAGGACTAAATATGTATTCCACATAACCCTGACTTCCTAAAGTTTTTGTGCTTGTGGAGACAGAACATAAAATGGGGATAAAAGCCAATTGGACTAGTATGTTGCTCTTCTAGATCCACTTAGTAATTCTTTCGCAGAGGGATAAATGGTATGGGAAGGATAAGCTGGGAGAGTCAGACTGTAGATATCAGTACACTAAAAACACAATCCAGTTATAAAAAGTGAGCTAAATTCCCTGCTGTAGTGCACCTACAGGTCTAATATGCAATACTGGTGAGAGTTGCCTAAAAAGCAATTCCTTATTTTCCTATGCACAGCTCACTTGGAAGTTCACTTGTGTCAAATTTTGCAGATTCACAAGTACAAATCCAGATTAACACCAGTAAAAGCCACAGCCTTGCTTTGGAGTGATATTGCAACAGTAAGAAGGTCATGTGGCAGTTAGCACCATTTCTTGTCTTTTCCTTAACACCAGCTGCACCATCCTGAAGGAATCTGACACAAAACACTGTTGAAGATGATGGAAGAACACAAAACTGAAGAAGAGGCTATGAGCTACCAGGATGCAGCAGCCACTACCATATGCATGGGGCCCTGGTGTGAGTAGGGAGAGTATTTTGATGCTTGACACAGGGTCACTGGTGGATGGTGGGGCAGGTACAAACAGGGTCACACAAGGAAAGACTGGCAGAAGGATGGGAAATCTTCATCTTCTCTGCTTCGCTGAATAATGAGAATATCATTAAGCCTAGTCTACACTGCTTTGTTTGCCCTCACATGCAACTATGTGCAGCTTCCAAGGTCCATTTGTGTTTGGGTGAATCTCTCATCTATGATCACCTGAACTCATTGTATATGCAATGCTGTTGCTATTAAGAAGTCTAAGGTATAAAACATTTTTTCAGGGGAAAACAAACAAACATAACAGCCCTGCTTTGCTTTCATTTTGGGTTCACAAAAGTCTCTTGCTATGACTGAGTGATATCAGTGAAAACAGAACATTAATCTCCAGGAACAAATCATCAGAGCATTTTAAAAGCCAGCTTATTTCTGTGCTGTCCTCAATACACTAACTAATTGGTCCGTTGCAGGCCATAGGGGTAAAGCTGCAAGAGGGCTGGAGCCAGAGACATCCTGGCCAACTCCACCCAGTGTCACCCAGGTATGTTTCTTTTGCCTTATTCATCTCAATTAAGTCTACTGTTCCCCCAACACATAATTTTTCCCCTATTTCAATTTCCCACCCAAAACAAACATGCCTTATCTAGAGGTACTGACAGAGATGGAATGAGGTTCCAGCCTAGCTGTGATGCAGGCTCTGGCCCCCATGGCAGCAAGTGCAGAAATACTGTGGTGGTGGAGACACCCTAGGCTGGGACCCTTCAAAGGGCAGAGGAGATGCCCAGTCCTTACAGCACTACCTACTAACCTTCCTACTGATGCAAAACAAGTGGGAACCCACCATATTCATATGCAGGTAGCTGTAGGCCTCAAGAGGAGTGACAGCTATGAGATGTGTAGGAATTAGGCACTTCCTTTTTGTATTTCTGGTACTGTGTGTCTGTTAGCACATAGCCCTTTCCCTGAGTCTATTATCCGTGTAGTGTGACTAAACCCATCACAAATTCCAGCTGGATGTCACCTTTGGGATCTGTACCTGTGGTGCTCTTTACATCTGGGACAATCAAAATGCTCTGTCCCCTAAAGGGAGTTTGTCTTCACTGGTCATTTTTCTTCTATACAGAAGTTCCTGCTTTATCAGAAAAATGGTGGTTTGTAACATTTTATCGAATGTCAACAGCTGGAATATGCACCTACCAGGACTGCATCATGAGTTTATCTGTGGTCAGCTACAGAAGATGAAGCTTTACTGAAAATGAATCACATGTAATCAGGTCCTTTCTTAATGTTGAAAAGAGTTTGATTAGCTGTTGGCTGATATGCTGAAAGTTATAATTTTTATATTAACAGAACTAGGTTGGCTGAAATTTGTTATAAAATTTTTGTTAGAAGAAAAAGATGGTACAATTTAAATGCTTATAAATATGTGTGAATGAACACCCTCAAAATCTATATAGAGATGAGATTAATAGAGTACAATTCAATACTGTTTTACAAAGCAATGAAAGTACTTGCCGATTCTCATGAAAAACATCAATATATTTTAGTTTTAATAATGGAAATGTTTAATAAATAAGACGCAGTTATCAGCTTCATGGATAATACAACACAAGACCTTTTTTCATATACCTGTTCATTTCATCTTGCTCTTAGCAATCTTCTCTACTTTCTCTACTTGCTTTTGGTCTTTGTCTTTTTTTTTTTTTTATAGCAATAGACCTTAGCTAATTGTTTTACTCCTTCTACTATGAGAGAGGTTTAATGTAGAAAGGTTCCTTATTTTTGTGAGCAAGTCTGGAAGGGAAATGGGTGTTGTTTGGTTCAGTGTAGTGTTTTTTGCATATAGTAAGACATATCTTTAAACCAAGAGATCTAGAAATAGTTAATTGATAACTGCAAATAGCTATTGTATTGGTATTTTCCTGTATTTACTCTGGAAACAAAAAACCAAATTGCAGCTAGGTCTGAACAGGTATAAAATAGTCCAGTTTATTTCAGTAGATTCTCTTTTGCCTTATACTAGGTAAGTAGTAGTTTAAAGCTACTAGTCATCAAATGGTGATACAGTGCTTAAAGAAGAATTTATTTTTTGAAGATGAGGTTGTCTTTTCCTTCATGTCAGGTTTCATAGGGTATAACAGCACTAGGAGTGGGTATTGTTGATTCTGTCTATGCATTATCTTCAGATGAACACAGAAAATAATTACTCCCCTTTGTTACAGTTATCTCCTCCTTTAAAGAAACTCTTTCCATTTCAACCCTTCTCCTCCAAGCTCTGAAGACAAGCTCATTATTCAACAGTGGCCAGACATCTCTATATGCTTATCTAAGTGCAAAGTATTGGAGCGGATGTTGCAGCATGTGATTTGTGATGCATTTTAAAATGCACCCAGGTGCTGGAGCTGGCGCAGAAGGTGTTTGTTACTGCCCATTTAGCCAGGCACTGGCAGGACCCTTATTGACCCTCTGTGGGGTGCAGAAGGCCCATTTGTGGCAGCAGGAGCATTCCCTGTTGTAAATAAGAATCAGACTTTTTTTTTTTTTTTTTTTTCCTCCTTGTCTTGATGCTCTATTTGGGAGCGTGGATTAAGTTGAATCTTGTATTGGCTCACTCAGCTGGTGCCACTCTGCCTCCCCACAGCCAGAAGGACAAGCGGACAGGTTGTTTTCTGCTTTATTAAGAGATTTGAAGGTCAGAGTATCAAAATGGTAATTTCAATCAGAGCCAGTCTGGTTGCTCAGCAGACTAGCAGAGCTACTGTAGGTTGTAGATCTTAATGCATGCAGAGACTGTGATCTAATTCTGAGCACTGCTTGTTGGGTCAGATCTGGTTGAGTCAAATGACGATGCATGAGCCCATCAGGTCATTCCTGAGTGGCTACCTCCTGCCTGGGTGGCAGCAAGTAAAATACAAAGAAGGAAGGAAATTGAGACCTTGCTTTGCTGAACAAGCACAAATCCCTGCATTATAGATTAGCACTTAGAAAATAATCCACTGTTGATTTTAGTGTAATCTCTGCAGACATACTAAAATCAGTATTGAAGCCTTTGCAGGTACTGTCAAGTACCAGACAAAGGCTTTCCTTGCAAATGGATGGGTGTAGAAAGCAGGGACTGGAAGAAAGAGAATAGATTAATTACTTATTGTCACTCAATTAATCCTTGTAGTGCCAAATAGCATGATGTTGACTACAACAGGAGGCACTGTTATGAATTCACAGTTTTATCCAAAAATGAGAGAGGAGGTGTAAACATAAGATTTTATTCCGATAGTATAATAACTAATAAGGATTTGTAGGCAGTTGAAGGAATAATACCCATATATATATATAATTTTTTAAATTTACTATTTAGAACATTACTGTAGCCTTCCCCTGATGCAAAGGTCTGTGCCTAGCCCCAGCACACTAACAATAGCAGCAACAGCAATTATATAGCAACTGTAAGTGAGTAACATTTTTCAAGACACTGTAGGTACTGCATTAGGAGAAAAAACCCAAACAAACAAATTAGCAAAATGAAAGCACAGCACAGCACTTAATCACGTAGTTGTCTCATTTAAATCAGTGGGTTGACTCATTTTCGTATAATTATGCATGTTTTTAAGATATGCTTGGTATGTCACAAGACTGTGTAATCTTATAATTGCAGCTATCCATTTCTCTTATGTTTGCCCTACCTTTGGAGAAAGGACTGCTCTTTTGTTACTGGTTGTAAGGTAGCTGGCATGAGGGGGTGCAACAAGAGCTAGTAAGCACTACAATAGGCTGCACAGTAAGAGAGTCTTAGTTAAAAAATAACTAATTTTGATGAAGAAATGGTAAAACACAAAAGTTGCTAGTACAGCAACCTTGCAGTAGAAAATGATAGGGTGGAAGGGTAAATGGCTTCTTGCACTCTGCGAGTTAAAACCAGTGGAAGCTGGGCCAGGTAGGTGTAATTATAAGCAGGGAGCTCTGGAAAAGATGGGGGAGTGTAGCTGGTGGGAGAACAGTAGTAAAATGATGCAGTTTATGTTACTGGTGTCCTGTCTTTTATTTACTTTAGTCTGCTGGCAGGATGTTTCTCTGTAAACATTACCACAAAACACTTAAACAGGAATATAAGTAACTTTTATTGAAGGAATTTAAAAGTCTCTGGAAAACATGCAAGAACACCACATGGTCTCCACATCTTCTTCAAAGCAGAGTGAACACAGCAGGGATCTGCAACTGTCACCAAAAACAAATCCAAACTACGCCTTTTAATATTTATATAATTGAAAGTACAAATCAAGGTTGCTGCCTGCAAGTGCTAACACTTCATGACAGCAAAAAAGTCAAACTTGCCTTTTCAAATTGGTAATAGAATATGTAGCACCAAATTAAGCTTGTAGTTCTGGCATAATCCTACAACACCAGGACAATAGTGCTTACCACATATTGCAAAACAAAACTTTCTATTCTTTAGGCTAATTAGAGAGGCAGCCAGTAGCACCACTATGGTTCTGTCAGCATTTCCACAATAACCCCCCCCTATTCAGGGCTTTATAACTTGACTGTAAAAAATTCGCTTCAGGCTGAAACGTGGCATGTCATGGTTCACCCCAGTAGCAAATCAAGCTCTGCCTGTGGTTATGTGTGTGGTTTGTCAGTTGTTTCCTAAATACAAATTTTTGGTGAAATTAGGTTTGTCACTTCTTGGAAGACAAAAACACCCAGTTTTTTAAATGAGCACAGTTAACAATTTGGCAGTCTCCTGCAGCAAGTTAATTGTTAAAAGTATGAAGGTTTGAGGTGAGAAGCATATAGCCTTGTGATGCTTTTTTGTTTTAAATTAAATTATCTCAAGGGAAGTTTGAAAGCAGGTTGTTGCACTTGCATGAACTTAATACACAGAGTGTGATCCTGACCCCGTGGAAGACATCAAGCAGCTTTGACAGAAAAAAGCCCCACAAAAGCTGCTCACATGAGGGTACTGCTATTAAAGTAGTCCCTGGAGCCTTTGAATAGCTGTGCCAAGAGGATCAGTGTCCCCCAAGCTGTAGGAGTGCCCAGGCCACTAAATACTCAGGTAGAGAAGCCATCATTGTCCCCCTCCCCTTTGCACATAGCAGTAGCAACATCAGCCTTTCCTAGCCTTGTGCCACAGATCCAACTGGGGGATCTCTTCCAGTTGTGGGTGGTTAACCACTGTTTGTTACATTTCCGCATTATGAATGAGCACATTACTTCATAAGTATTCACATAGCCCATCTATATCCAGAAATTTTGAATTGAATTGAGCACATCATAAATGATCTTACTGCAAATGTTTCTGTTTCAGCTTCACTGTAGTCTGTAGAAATGCTCAATGAGTCAGGACACTACCATGCACCTGGAAACACTGCAACATGGAGAAAGAAGTGGAAGTATTTGAAAGGAAATCAGAAAGACTGGTAAGCTAGGCAAATCTGACTCATTTTTCTTCATGAGAGTCTTCCTCATTTTAATGCAGTTTACTTTTTTTGCATGTGTTAATTTTGTCTTTTTTTTTTTTCTTTCATTTTTAACAGTTTATTAAAAAGATAGGTAAAAAATGCAAGGTGCAGAAACTAGTTTTGCTTATTTGAAGGAAGCAAGTAGGGGAAATACTCTGAAAACACAAAGGAGATGGAAAATGTCATCAATATGCACTAACATATTCTCCAAATCATTCTTCAATATAACTGTCATGAAGAAAACTAACAATCCACATCCAGTATTCTTCGATCAATGAACAGTTGAAGATGAAAATTAATATTATAGAGTAGAATAACCAATTATAAGCCAATTCAAAAATCTATTAATCATGGACTCATTTTTGCAATGGGTGATTGAGATTTGAAAGGGAGAGAAAGTGAGTGAGTAAGCAGCACTGTGCCAACTCATCAGCTTCCCAAGCACAGAGCTTTGTCACCACCCCAAAAAAAGAGAGGTAATGGCTGATGGACAAGTGAGATATTTAGGCTCAGTCCATCTCCCTGAGTACAAGGAGTCAGCTAAGAGAACTGTCTCTCATGCAGAGGCAGACTCAGGCTCTCCATCAGATCAGCAGAATTTTGTTCCAGCTTTAATTTTCTCCAAGAGTAGCTGCCAGGATATCCTTGAACACATAAACCCAATTAAGCCAAGCTAAACTGATCATTAGGCTTTCAAGTATGTGACTGCTTGTATTTTATAAGGCTGTAGTCTACTTAAAGTTTCACCTCCTGCAGCCACCCAAGGTTGACCCTGGGAGTCCAATGGAATGACAGACAGAGGCTCCTAAATTTCTGGCAGAGTCTTTTGAGTCTCTCACAATTACAGAGGCTGCCCAGACCACTGTGGCTCACACAAGAATTACTCCTAATATATTTTTACTCCTTCCAGCCATTGAGTTAGTACCTGCTTTGAGCAGCTGATGTGACCTATACCCATGGGTAGCCCAAAGTTGTGCAAACAGGAAAGTGCATGAAAGGGACATAGGAGAAATGCACATGCTTCTTCAGACATGAGTTAGATTTCATTTGTCACCTTGAAAATTTGTTTATATTTTCTTATTTTTTCTCTATTTGCAAAAATGATCACCCTTGTGCTGTGATTGTACAGCTGTTCAGTATGTGCTGGCACCTAGAAAGCCTAAGGGAGTTGGAGTTGTTCATCCTGGAGAAGGGAAGGCTCCAGGGAGACCTTATTGCAACTTTCCAGTACTTAAAAGGGGTCAATAAGAAAGAGTGGGACAGTCTTTTTAGCAAGACTTGTTGTGACAGGACAAGGGACAATGGTCTTAAACTAAAATAGAGTAGATTTAGATTAGATATAAAGAAGACTTTTTTTACAATGAGGGTGGTAAATTGTCACACGTTGCCCAGAGAGGTGGTAGATACCCCATCTCTGGAAACGTTCCAGGTCGGGTTGGATGGGGCTCTGAGCACCTTCATCTAGTTAAAAATGTCCCTGCTCAATGCAGGGATGCTTGATGACATGACAGTTAAAGCTACCTTCCAACTGAAACCATTTTATGTTCTCTAGTGGAAAACAAGTACAACCTAGTGCTTAGACTCTGCCTCTTCCTCCCTTCCAAACCCATCTCTCCATCTCAGTCCCAGCTTATAAAGACAACTCACCTTTACATAAACAACTCCAGTCCTCCAGAGGGAAGTACTAGCCTAGTAACCAGACACTTTTAAAAATAAACAGACTGAATCTGTTGAACGGAGAGGGTGTACATCACTTCCTAATCCTGCTGCTTTCCACTGACCATACACAGACAGCTTTGTGAGCAAGTGATCAGAAGCCAGTTTCACTGGAACTAACGTTGATTCTGCTCATCAGAGCTTTGTTTTCCTACAAGGTTAGTTCAAACTTAAATATGATGCAGGACTAGCAGATACATTGGAAAACACCTAGAGGGATTTTACATATGGCCATGGGTCAGCACTCCCTTCCACAGCTACCCTCTATGCATGCTCGCTTTTTCCTGTCTTATTAGAACCCTTGTAAACATGAAGACAGTCTCATTTTTTAAATGCTGTATGCATTTCTTAATGCTTTAGCAGGTCTGCTGTGATAGCAATATCTCCTGTACAGTTTCAGAGGTATTAGCTCCCTTTGATTCCCTTTTGGAATTAGTGAACAGTCTGCAGGTTCAAATCCTGTTTTCTCACATTTGGGGATGTGCTGACTTAGCTACATCACTAACCTAATGCAAACAACAACATGTGGCCCAACTCTGTGATAGAATGATGGATAATTAAATGAAAGAAATGTCAGAACCTTATTCAGCAGATCCCACTTGAAAAATAAAGATTTTTAGATGCAACAATTAATGTATTATAAGAGAGGAATGTAATTTACAAATATGTTTTGTGGATTAGAAGGACTTTCAGGCCATCAATATCTGCTATTTTTATTGTCATTGCCTAGGACTTTGTTGTATCTACAGCCTCATGCTCTGAATAAGCACTTCCTAGTACTTAAAGATATCTTTTGTCTATTTGGAATCCCTTTGTTCTATTTTATTAGAAAGACATTGACTGACTGGTTTTGGTTTCAGTTTTTGTTTTGTTTTTTTTTTTTACTTTGCAGTCCCTGCTCATGTTTGTAATGACTAAGAACCTGAAGATTACAGTTTTGATTTCTGTATTTCTGCAAGAATCTCCTCTATGCTTTCTGCAAGGTTGCACACAGCCCAGCTGAATAGGAACCCAAAGTCTGATGCCAGTGCCTTTTGTTTTCCTTTACCCTCCTGTGATCTCAACAAAATAAAGATAGATCTTGGATGTATAATGCCAGCTACTAAAGAAAATACCTACAGAGGGCTGAAATCAGTGGTGGCATAAGAGGTAAGTCAGGGCAGGTACCTGTACCATAAACTAGTCTGAATTAAATGATCAAAACTAAAGATGGAATCAGGTGTCATGAAAAAGGAAACACAGCAAATGATAGGACAAAATATATTACTTATTGGAGCTCATCTTCCAATATTAATGAAATCTGTACCTCAGGCTGAACCTAACCCAGCCTGACATACACTGCATAGTTACACCACAACTTCTGTTACTGTCTGTGACTGGTCTTGCAATAGAGCAAGGCTTGAAAAATCTGGAGGGGAGAGTGGTAGTTTTAAAATTTTATATTTTTGTATTTTAAAAAAAAATCTCATTCACCATCAGAATCTAATCTTTTCAAACTACCAAATATGGAGGATAGATGTATATACTAGTATCTATAAGTAATACAAACGTAGTTAATAATAATGCCTACAGTGCTACACTTAGCTATTAATTCCCCGGGCACATCTTAAACTAAAGCAAACTTGGTGGTTTGTATACCATTCTGATAGCCAAAAGGAAGGAGCAGAGAACATCCCATCACAGTATTGGCACTCTTGCCTGCCTTTGCTGAAATCTTGCATGACTGCACTGTACCAATTGCATTGTCCAGAGGGTTATTACAAGTCTCCCTTGTCAGTTTGTGTCCTCCAAACCCTTCCAGATCATGCTGGCAGGGAACAGAGTGACTCTGGCAAAGTCAGTGTTGTGCTAGTGATAAAATTGGCTCTTTGTAAAAAGAAACTAATATTCCTGTAAAAACAGTTGTCCTTCTCTATCCAGCAGCAATATCTTATTTCCAATCCAATGACTCATACAAGTCTTTTTGTCTGAAGCTCTCAGTGTCCCAATGAAGAGCTAAAGCTAAATTCTACAAAGGGACACAAAGGGGATGCCAGTTATGTTTAGGCTAAATGCCCTCTCCCATGTATGTTAGTGCTTTATGTATAGCTATCTATGAAGCTAAAGGGATAGTTAGAAAATAGGCTGGGAAATAAAAGAAAATTAAGTTCATAGCAGTGGCTGTGTTTCCACAACTGGAAAGCATTTAAAGATTGGGAATTGCCTCTTCTTTAACCCACATTTCCCTCCCAACTCTATCAGCCAACTTTCTGCTAATGCTTACTCTGCTTTTAGTTACCAGCTGTTTTTTTCATCCTGGTAATAGGAAAAAAAAAAAAGCAAACAGACAAGAATGGAAAACAGAATTAGCTAAATATCTGGCAGTGTTTCATGAGAAGCATCTCCTAGAGAGCAACAACAGTATAGATAAGGTTCAACTTTTCTTTTTGCTTGCTCTAAGGACAGTTTTTTGTCAGATGTATGCTTTTCTGTTTATAAATGTAAACTTTCTCCTCTGAATACCCCACAAAGAAACAAATAATAATGGAAAAAAAGTTTGAGGGAGATATTTGTAAATTAAAAAAAATTGTAACATGTAACAGTAACATGTTTTGTATACAGATTTTTCAAGAAGCCTTTTTATTTTAATGTGTAGGAAACAAAAACACAATGATTGCTTTATTTCGTAAGCAGTAACTATACAGATAGGTATGCTGGGATGGGGAGGGGCAAACAAACCTAAAGATGACAGATCTGTACAGAATGCTGTTAGTATGCCAGATCTTATTACAGAGCAGTGGGAGGCCTTGTACACTACGTACCAGCTCTATAGGGACCTTCATATTTAAAACAAGATGAAAAAAATGTGATTTGAAAAACCCCTCATGGGCAGCCTTCAAAGGCACAGACAGGTTCTGACTGGATTAACATTTATTGACTGTTTAAGCCTGCTTTTTTGCTTCAGGACAGAGATACACGAGTTTAATTGCAGAGGCTGTTCTGCCAACTGATCACCAGAGTGGCAACCAAAGCTTTGCTAATCGGTCCTTCATTAAAGAAAAGTCTCTATTACAAAACAAATTAGGCATGCTCTGATCCTAACCTACAGGTCCAATGGCATTACAACAAAGTTTAAGCTGTTAGAGCACCGAAAAACTTATTAAGGTTTAGCGCTGAGATAGCACTTTTGTATTGATTTTACAATACATAGGTATTATGATTTATGGAGTGCTAGTGTCACTCTAACAAGCTGAAGGACACACAATATCATCTCCAACATCATTAAAATTCAGAAGCCTCTAGAACTAACTCATCAACCACTGTACACTGTCACAGACTATAGAGCTGTATTCCAGTTAGAAAATGCCCTAAGCTTTCTGGACAGTTGTCTTCCTGAATTATTTCATTAAAGAAAAGAAAAAGACACACACACACCAAAAAAAACCCCAAACAAACAAACAACAAAAAAACCCACAAAAATTCCCAAACCAAATAAAAAATAAAAAAACAAATAAAAACCCACTCAACCCTAAACCCTACCACAACAGATAAAAAGTTTAAAACATCCACATACGTTTTAAAAATTAACTGATTGCAAATGTCTAGTTCATTCAATAGAATGTAACTTTTATTTGCTATCACCTATACCAAAGATTTTCTTGCTATCAACTATACCAAGGTTTTCTTCCTTCTGTTGCCTGAATACCAAAGCACTGGTCTATTGGAAATAGCTGGTTAATGGAAACGGAAAGGGGAATGCTTTAACAGTCTAAGTGAAACCCATGCATTATGTTACCTTGGTCTGTATCCAGAATACTTATTTTATGAAAATTTGCGTTCCCACCCTGTCCCAGACAAAAGGCAGCCCTCCTTCCCTAGGGGCTGCTCTCGCTCTTTTCCCAGGGGAAAAAAAAAAAAAAAAAAGAGAGAAAACCCGGCACTCCCGGCATCCCGCTCCTTTTCAAAGCGAAGTACAAAGCCCTCTGCGAACTGCCGCACGCAGCCAGCAGCCGCAACTGCGGCAGGGGCTCCGGCCCCTCGCCCCCGACCGCGGCCCGGCCCCGCCCCGCCCCGCGCGGGCAGTTCCGTGGTGCGCGGGAGCCCCCTCTCGGCGGCCGACCGCAAGGGCTGCCC
>JANHGL010019172.1:103425-122198 GCA_024611195.1 Ceyx melanurus | reverse complement strand
GGGGGGAAGGAGGGGATGAGAGGGGGTAGCAGGAGGAGGAGTGGGCACGGCTAGCCTGAGCGGCACCCAAGGAGGAATCGTCTTCGGGCACTTTGGGCGAAGCGTAGGCAATCACCGCCCAATGGGGGAAGGGCAGAGAGCGCACTCGGAGCGGGGCGCGTCGCAGGCAGGAGGCGAGTCGGGACTCGGGCAGCGAGCGGGGCAGAGCAGAGCCAGCTGCCGCCTCACCCCGGGGCTCGTTTGCAGCCGCTCGTGCGCGGGGCGCCGCGCCGCCGGCGTGTACGGTGCAGCGGGACCAGGAGCTGGCGGGCGAGGGACGAAGGGACTGAGGGACTCCGCTTCTCAGAGAGGGCAGCGGGCGGAGCCGCCGCCGCCGCCCGGAGAAGTTTGGCTGAAGCGGCCGGCGCCGCGAGAGGAAACTTTCCTCGGGGGGCCGTAGGCGGGGGCGGTGGGAAGGAGCCGCGGCACGTTCGGGTCCGCCGCCCGGTGAGGGGGCTTCCAAGAGGCTCCCTCTGGCCCAGGCCGGGCTGCGGCGGCCGGGATGTACCTGGCAGCGGTCTCGGTGGGGAGGAGACGCCCGGGCGGAGACGGCGGCTGGCACCTGGCGGTGGCGGGGTGGCTGTTGCTGCTGGCCCTGCTGCTGGGCGAGTCGGGGACGCGGGCTCTCGTCTGCTTACCCTGCGACGAATCCAAATGCGAAGAACCTAAGAGTTGCCCCGGTAGCATCGTGCTGGGCATCTGCGGTTGCTGTTTCATGTGCGCTCGGCAACGTAACGAGAGCTGCGGGGGAGTCTATGGGCTGCACGGAGCTTGCGACCGGGGCTTGCGCTGTGTCATCCGACCGCCGCTCAACGGAGACTCCATCACCGAGTACGAAGTGGGTGTCTGCGAAGGTGAGAGGCGGCAGGACTCCATCCATCCCTGCATCCATTTTCCCGGGGTGAGGGGGACCCGCTGAGCGGGGGGATGGAAGGAGGGCACACCGTCGTTAACGCCCTCCTTCCCTCCCCACCGCCCGCCTGTCCCATCTGCGAGCGTGTCTTTTAACCCTCCCTGTTAAAAACCTCCCATTTAAAACTTTCGTCATTAATTTTCTTAGACTGAACTTCGAGGCACTTTCACTTTTCATTTTCTGTAGTGCCTCACCGGTTTGTTAATAGATGATATCAACTACTGATGCTTAACTAAAATCCCTCGATAAAAGACTTGGGAAGGGTTTGGCAGATGGAGATCGGTGGAGGTCAGTCGTACACGCATGGTGCGTGTTCCGGATTCCCTCCTCTGTAAAGGAACACAAAGGCTGATCTTATGTTGTAAAGTTTTTCTTCCTGTTCCTGTCACTTAATATCTCCCCGCCTGTCCTACTTGCTGTATGATGATAAGGGATGCCTTTCCCTGCTGAAGCATCAAGGGGGAGGGAGAAATCCCCACGGCAGAACTCCTCTAAAAGTCACTTCTCATTCCTGCCGGTTGCTAGTGAGGTGATGAATTTGTGCGAGATGAAGAGGAGTTCACCCCCCGTTCAATTTTTCTATCTATTGGAGTCCCCAAGATTTATTTTTTATAATATAATTTAACATATGGCCAGAGGCTTTTTTTTTTTTATGTGTGTATCTTGTACCGCCAGCTCCCTTTTTCTCTAAGTTGAAGGAAAACATGGCGCTGTAAAGAGATTACAAATAACCCGTAGTTTGGGATATGTATTAATGTATGTGAGCCTCGGAGCGGGAGGTTCGACAATTCTGGAAAAGGAGCGAGAGGCCGTCTTCTCTCGGCGGGTAGAGGGCGATAGAAAGTCCAGAGAGCTGGTGAGGCAGCATCTGTCCAAAAAGCTTGCGTTTAAAATGATGCCCTGTTTGGAGAGAGCTAAACCCGGTCACTTTTAGTGGGCAGCTGACCTTTATCCCCGCTCTCATTATTAGTTTCAAACTCCATTTGCTTTCCTAACAAATAAATTGCACACCGCAGCAGAGCAGGGCAGTGCATCCCGCCTGTACTAGAACCGATGCCATCAGCCTCTATTTGTTGCTTGGGTAGGATGAGCTCCAGGGTTAAAAGCTCTGCTGTTAATTAAAAATGGCCCTGAACTACTCTGAAGACCTTGTTTGAGACCCTGTTTGAGGTATCTGTACGTTGCTGTAGCCTCTCTAAATATTATGTCCAATGTGTATTGGAAAAGTTTTCTTAAATGGAAAACTACAAGCAGCGAGGGAAAAGATACTTCAAAAACCTGCCTGGCTTTGAACAAGTTGCTCTTTCTGCATGTTTTCGAGTAAAAGCTTGGCTTAAACAGGCTTGCAGTCATTAAATGTCTTAATGTTGCAACTCCCTTTACTGTATCACAGTATGAGCCTCTCTGGCAGTTTAGGAGTATTTCATTCCTTTGAAGTGATGCAATCTGTATGTTGCTGTAGTTCAACTTGTAACACGTCCCATCTACTGTTGAAAATAGTATGAAGCATTTGTTGGCAAGATTGTGTTTCAGTTAGTGTTGTGGTTAGGAACTAGTTCCAGCTGTTCCTGTAGGAATAGTCAGGGAGATAACTTATCTATTTAATTTTCATTCTTGTAAATGAAAAGCAACTGAGCTGAACTGTCAGCCTAATAAATAGTCCTGGAATACCGATTAGTGAACTGTCAGGCAACTGCTTTATTCTAAGCAACAGAAGTAATGTGATGTTGTTCATGGCGTGTGTTGCCCACAATGGGTGGCAGCAGGAAAAAAAAAAAAGAGGGACCTAATGTATTACCTCTGATCACTAAAATGAGGTTCATTAGCTCGGTTTTTCTGATTGTGGTGACCTAAACATTTGTGTGATTTACAGACACATGTGCAATAGGCTAGGCATACCTGACGTGTGAGTAGTACTAAGCCCTGCCTTTATACTGTAACAGAATAAAGGCAAGTTTTTTTTATCCTGTCTACTTGGAATACATGTGCCTTCCTACCCCAGTTCAGGGAGGAGGAAATGGAAGTGATTTACTGAACTGTGTGAAAAGTATTTATGTTTTTCCTCTCCTTTCTCTCTCCAGCCTTTTCTTGCACTGCAATTTTTTACACTGAAATGACCCCTACTGGCTACAGTTATAAGCATATTTTCAAAATAAACTTTGAAGCTTCAGCAGTGTCTTATTTCAGAGTATCAACACATACTAGACTACAGGAAACTTGTAAGAGTTGGAGTTGCAGTAGGTAAAAATACTTTTCTGTTAACAGTATTTGACCCACTTGGTAGGAGTGAACACTGTACACCTCATGGAGAAGTCTCTGTAGCATCATTTCACTTGTAGCTTCTCTTGGAAATGGAGTAATCTTGCTGAAATCAGTTGCTGATTCTGGGTTCTTTATGTTAAAACCTGAAAGAAGTCCAAGTTCAACTTGTCACCTTAACTATTCATATTTTGATGTATTTCTGAGGCTCCCTTTGTGACATTACTCTGAAGCATGTTGAGTGCCCTTCCTGGATGTAGCTGTATTCTTGGTAAAAAATAATTCTGAGGTCAACTTCCCCGGGTGCAGGTGGGTTCTCTTCCTGAGAGATGATGCATACCTCCAGCCTCTCTAGGTTTTCCAGGGATGCTGCTGGGTTGGTTGCTTGAGGTGTCAGGAGCCTGCAGCCCCTTCCAAACCCTCTTAGCACTGAGAAATTTTGACCTCAAAGCAGGAACTGCTCTTGATCTCTGCCTTTGAGGGTAGACCTAGAACCACCCCTAATTAGACTGGAGTTCTCCAGAGACACATTAACCTTGGCTTCTGCAGCAGTCCAACTGGGTAGGGGCTCCTGCTTTCTTGGGGGTTGGAAAGCCTTGGAAAAATTCTGCCAAAAGTTGTTACTCTATGAAGGCATTTTTTTATTATGATTTTTTTCTTGTATCAGTTTCAATGCTTCCCCTGTTTGTGGTGCTATTAGATGAAAAGGCTTTGATTGCATTGCTAAACTCAGTTCTAAGGTGCAGCTGACTGAAAATGAGCTGGGTTTATTTTTAACTGTGTAACAGAAACATACGTTTTTGTTATATTTGAAATGCATAGTTAACAAAGTTGCTCATCTCACTGTATTCTCAGGTTCCTTTTAGAATATACTTATATATTAATAAACTTATTATTTAGGTAGTCATTGAAAGAAATAGCTACTGTTTCAGCAGCTTACCAGTACCATGTAGTACTTTGGTTTGGGTTATTTCTTATCTGTTTTTTGTTTGTTTGTTTGTTTTACGAGGAGATAGATTCTTTTTGCCTACAGTAGGTAATTTAAGGCTTACCTTGAATACTTGAGGGTTATCTGCTTAGTGTATAACTTTGAACTGGGCTTCACTTGTGACCAGGAGAAAGCTTCTCTAACAGATTTTAGGTACTAGAAAGTATGTGGGTTAGTACTTTAGTAATGTAGAATTGTGGTAGAAGCTACAGTGGCTTTTCCTGGTCTTTTCTACTAAATTACATCCTTTTGGGAGCTCGGAGCATTGCTATCTGTCTGACTCCTTATTGGACTAATTTTCCTTTCCTAGAAACAGAGTATGAGATGTAAGGGCACAGTATATTGTATGTAACCTAAGTGTTGTGAAACTGGAGGTGATTAGAAGGAATGCAACTTGGAAAACCTAGCTTTTTTTTATTTCAAAATTGAGTGGAGGGGAGCTAAGGTTTGTTTGTTATTACTACTATTTTTTATTTTGGCCAGGCATTGGAGTTCTCTTCCATTTTTCTTAAGAACCACTGGCTTACAAACTTCCTAGCATTTTTACCACAAGTAGTGCTGTAACTTGTGTAGTTAGTACCCTTGGGAGGACCTTGTTTTCAGTTGTATCTAATGGGTCAATGGACCCAAACCTAGGACATGATGCTTTGTCTCCAGACAGACTTCTACACAGCTTGCTTGGCTTCTTACCTGTGAAGCAGTCCAGATCCCTAAAGATCAGGTGATTTTATTTTTTTTCCTTTGAATTCATATTACTGAAGTTCAAGTAATATAAAATTGTATGGTTAGCCCAGTGCTTTCTATCTGTTTGACTGGAACAGTGTTGCCCAGAATTAACTTCTTGTTTGTTTCTTACTCTGTTATGTAGTGAATGGCTCAGAAAATGTTCAAATAGTTCTGATGTCCATGTGTGTACAGAGAACTTAATTAATATTAAGTGTTTAAAACTGATGATCTAGTTGGGGACTTAATCAGTATGAAGTGGTACACCAAATGACTGTTGGTATTGAAGACAGTCAAAATACTTGTTTCAAAGGCAATCTAAAAAAATGAGTATTCATGGTGTAAAAAAATCACAAACATTACTGAACTTGTGAAACTGGAATGATAAGTAATTCTCTGATAGCAAATGTTAAGCTTCTGATATGCTAATCTGTATTATATTTAAGTCCTCTTCCCCTACCCCCTAGAAAACACTTAATATTCTTATAATTCTTACACATGGTCTGGATCATTTGTGAGCTATTTCTGCTCTGTCTTGTGTCAGTGCTGAAATCTCAACATCAGTAAGAACATGTAACTTTGAGTGTGGCATGGAATTTGAATTAGATCAGGTGCTTATTTGTCTTGGCAATGTTTTTCTTCCTGTTTCTGGGCATCATGTTTCAATTTTAGAAATCATTTGGTTTCAATAGTTCAAAAATAAAAAGTCCAACAGATACAAAGAGGGATATTGGTGCAGGAATTGGTAGGTTTTGCTGTTGTGGATCAGCACAGTTAGTTTAAAACTAGAAATCTCACTGTGGATAGGCTGCATGACTAAATCTCCTAATGTCTGTTGAAAGGAATACTTGGAATACTCTATTTCTGTAAACCATTTGATCTCACATGATTGTATGTCAGGTATCCTCTGCTAAAATGATTCTTCCCCCTCCCCCTGTAGAAAATGGGTAATTTCATCAGGTTCCTCAAAATCAAGCTGCTTATAAAAATGCTTGTTTTTTAAAGTACTTTCAAACTTGTCAGATAGTAATTTCTGCACCCCTAGGCATGTTTGCTCTTTTCAGTACCCTGTAGCTGATTCAGGAATACTTGCATAATTTAACTTCTTGCATAGTGCTTAGTCAACCAAAATGTCATTTGACTGACAGGCATATTATGCAATAATTAATCCATTAATATGGTTCAAGAATGTTGCCTTCCCCTCCTTCCTTTGCACCCCCTCAAGGATTACTCATCTCAATGAGTAAAGTCTATAGCATTTTACAGATAGGACCAAATGCTTCTCTGCTTTAATGGATTATATACTTTGTAGAAGTGACCTATTAAATATCTTTTGCTACTTGTAAACTGCTTTCATATAAGAATTCATTTAATCCACAGGGCATGTACATTTGGAAATGGTGAATTCAGGGTTTTGCCTGAGACTTCATTTGACATTGTGTACTCTGAGCATACTGGGTTTTAACTCTGCCTCTTGCAAGCAATTTGGAAAATGACTAATACTGACATAGAAAGCTTACATATATGGAGAAATTTGCCAATATAAATTGAGATGGGAAGATATCTTTGTGTACAAAGGCAATCTAGATTAAATTCCACATAAACACAGGGATTAAAAGGTGGTCCCTGAGGGAGCTCTAGTCTAAACAAACTAGTTTGGCCATGTTTGGGGGGAAGTAAGCTTTTAGAATGTACTGAGAGGAATGGAAGCAGTTCACACCTTTACCAGAGGCAAATATTTAGTCTCCAAGTAGCTTTCACTGGGTATACTGGGTACTTAACATGATTTGCTGATTGTGAAGTTAACACCTTGTTGGTCACCAGTATTGAAGCCTTTCAATAAAAATAAATAAGGAAGAGAGCAAAGTGGTGTGGACAGAAGGAAAAGTACTGGCACATAGGTATGCACCCATTCCCATGTTCTTACTTGCTTCCAGAACTTTAAGCCTTATATAGCCAGCTACTTTGATACTTACAGGCTTCAGGCATTCTTTTTTTAATTAGTGAAAAATCTAGTAAGTATAATCTTTCTGTATCTGAGAGCCCCCCTTCTGCTGGGTCACTTACCCCTGACATAAATAAAACTGCAGTGTCTTACTGCAGCCAATGATGTGCTTTGTTCAGGAATTTTTCAGAAGGGCTGAATGTGGAGGTGTTTCTTCCCCTCACTTCTGGGATGCTGATAAAAAGCTGGGTTCATACTGATAATGGTATTACATTTGCTAATGCAAAATGTGCTGCTTTGGTAATAGAAACACTCAAGTTCATGTCCATCTCTGTTAGATTTTAGGAAAAGGAAAAGCCATGACATTATTTCTAAATCTAGGGTATATAGAGGCTTTTCCTGTAGTCTTCTGTGAAGAAAGAAATAGAGTGGAATTACTCTGAAACCTCCTGCAATTCTGGTGTTCAGTGGTTGTGATAATGACTGGGTGAGAAAAGTGGCAAAAGGTTTAGGATATCAGGTTTTTCTAATCGTGTGGGCTGTTCTTGGTCTAGGTTGCTTTATTCATAGCCCTCTTCCAGAATTTGTCTTGGGCAAAACTTTTCCTGCTTCTGCCTCTACTCAGCAAGTTGCCTGCCAGCTACTTGTCTGCAGTGAATCTGATGCCTGCTGCTCTATGTGCAGGTTTCTAAAGTGTGTGGGTATGGAGTGTAACTTGGGGGGAAAAAAAAAAAGAAAGAAAAAATAAAAAAAGGAATTTTAGCCTCCGTTGGAAAATGGGTATGAAGGTTTGCCCCTTTCCTAAGGCATTACAAATTAATTTTTATAATAGTTTGATAGAGCTAGAGGAAAAATTACTAGGACAGCTGAAGTGCTTCTGACTATGCCCATGCTATTCAGGGGAGTACAGGCAGAGGCTCTGCCTAACCAATGAGATGCTGTGGTATTTTCAGTCAACTATTTACAAACAAGATGTGGTTCTGGACATAAGATAAAAATAACTTATTTGAAAGTCTTTTTTTCAAGTCCTTAAATGTCTAGGGTTCAAACTTCAAAACTATTTCTCATTTCAAGCCATCTTTGAGGTAGAAGGTGATTGGAAATATCATTGTCTTATTGGGGGAACTATAATGAAAGGCTTTAAAAAAACAAATAAAAGCCCTACACCCCCAAACCCCAAACAAAAAAACAATGGCAATAAAAACACAAATGACAACAAACCCAACAACCAAACATAAACCCCCAAACTACAACAAAAACAAACCCAACCCAACAACACAAAACAACTCCCTAACTAAAATAAAAGAAGGGCGTACCTGGAAAACTGAGATATTGCAGACAGTATGGGCAAGGGAAAACTGTAAAACTTGAAATATTTGTCCACATCACATGCTTCACTTAACACTTGTGTTTATCTCCTTACTCTCCTCATGGCTTCTATGCAGTTTCTGATAATTGAGTGGAAAGCTGGTTTGTTTAAATACTTTCTGCATTCCTTAGTATGAAATAACTGCCTTGACACGTGCAGAACTGATGCAGGGAAAATCTTTCTCACTATATTGGGGATTTGATCACCTGACATACATGCTTTAGTTTGAATAAGATAAAACAGGCAGTTGAATTTGAGACAAGCCTTACATGTATGGTGTTGTTGAGCTATGTTGTGGTGCAGTTTTACTTTCTAGCTTTGACTAGAAATTTTAGCATGAGGCTGCAAAGCCCTTTTTTACTGACATGCATTCCACATGAAGATTTGATCTTGGAAAGTGTAACCTTTCAAAAGGTGGAAAAACTGCTTTAAAACTCTCAGCTGGGTCTTAGCATAAAAGTTTCTACTGCTCTGATCCCTGATTCATGACTTCACTAAGGAGTAAGTTGTGAGAAGGGAGAGCATTGCAGCCAGTACATGAGCTCAAACTCACTTCAAGGCTAGCCTCCCTTTCTGTTGCTTTTCAAGGTCTGGGGCTGGGTTTCAAGCATTCTTTAGTGATGATTAGTCATTTCTATTGTTCAGCTCCTCCAAAACATGAATTTCCTTTCCACCATTCTTTTTTTCCTGTTCAAAGACAAGCCAAAGCCTACTGGCAAGAAGTATTTCCTTTTTTTTTTTTTCACTGTTTTTTTTTTATTATTATTTATTTAAATATATATATTTTTTTAATGTTAAAAGTCTGATGAATCCTTTCAGGGTCTCATGCCATCTTAACAGATGCCACTTACTGGAAAATGCTGTTTTGTGTAGCAGTGTGCTGGAGTGGTAGGTCTCGGACCTTGGGTCTAGTTAGATGGAGAAGCTTCTGAAAGGTTCTCCTCCTTCCCAAAGGGCAATTAGTCTAAGTAAGAATCGTTTCTGTGTCACTGTGAAATCTGTTCTCTCCCCTCATTGAAATGTGGGATTTAAAAGGATGCAAAAATCTGTAAGATGTGACTTTGACTGTACTGTGTTCAGATCAGAAATATATTTTATGGACTTTTTGCTCTTTCAGCAACCTGAGAACCTGTCTGTCACAGTTCTAAAATGCAAATAGATGAGTAACATGCTGCAGTTAAATGTAAACTATGGGGGTTCCCTTGGATCACTCCAGTTGTTTATAACCCCTCATCCCTGCTCCCCCCCTCCCCCTGCAACTCTGATTTAAAGATTATTGTGTACAATGCTTGTTTATTTGTTTTCAGCAGTGATACTCTAGTGACCATTTCAGTGTGTTGCTTCCTGGTTTGAGGTTATGCATTATCTTTATAAACAGTGAAGGAGAGTAGTGTATGGGTTTCCAAACAGTACTGAAATTCTTCAAATGTCCAGAAAGGAAGCACAGGCTTGGGGCACAAAAGAGGAGATTCTATAGCTGGCAGAAGTATTTGAGAACTTGAAGGAAAGGAAAAATTTAAACAGTGGAGAAGGATTCTCTGAGAATGTCTTTCCTTGTGTTTTTGGCTTGCACCTGTTTTGAGATGATCCTCTGCATATGGGAACAATAAATGCAACCAGAGAGAGCTACTGTGAACTTGAAAAATAAGATTCCAAGTTACTTTCTTACAGTTGCATGATGCTTCTCTGGAAACACAAGCTGCTGTTCAGGTGAAGAAGACAAATGCTTTCAGTTGTGACCCTCACACCTGTCCTGGTGCTGTGCAGTGAGTGCTAGGATGCAGGATTTAGCATGGAAGAAGTGATGGAATGCTGCTTACCAGAGACACATTTCTCAGACTGTTTCCCAGACTGGACCTGTTGTTCAAGGACCTCTTGTTCAACTTGCTAATGCCTTAATCCTCTTCCCTACTTTAGATGCATGCTATGACAGGACTGGAGTTCAGCAACCCAGAGCACCACTTGAATTGTTAGCAAGCTGAATCGTTTGCTTTGCACAAAGCAAGTGATTATATGAATTATGAAAGAAAATGAGAGATTTGGAACTAACCTCCCCTCTGAACTGCCTGTAGATAGCTTAAAAGTTTCTCTTTCAAATATTTTCTATCTTTATTGACCACATTTGAACTGCTTCTAGGCATGAGAGGAAAAGGTGGTTGAGGGCTATATAACAACAGGCCAGTGTTAACTCAGGACTGCTAAAAAGAGTGACCTTTCACTTTTTTTTGTCCCTACCTGATCATGCCACCACAGTGGGATGGTGGGAATTGCAGCTAAGCTAAAATCAGTGTGGATGAAAATTAAGTTTATTTGGGGTGTTTTTCAGCTGTGTTGTTTCTAAGAACTTGATGTTGAACACCTAGTTGATTTTTGTATTTTGTTAAGTATCCTGGAAGTCAGCTAGTGTGTGTAGGTAGGTAGGATGTGTGTACTGAGGTTTTGAGAAGTTATTAGATTCTTACATTTGGGTTTTGTCAACCCTGCTTGCAGAGAGTTGTTCATCTTGTGTTCACAGGTGATTTGATCTCAGTTTCTTTCTTCATATCATAGAGATTTGGGAGAGATATGTATGAAAGAGCATTCCTCTCCTGAAAAGGAAAGCATAGAGGAGGTCAAACAGAGCATGCATGAAAATGTTTGTGCTGCAGTTGAATTGTTCATGAACTGTCTCAGGTCTTCAAATCACTGGTGTGGAAAAGTTTGGGGTTTTTTTGAATAATCTGTGGGACATGCTGTTTTGGGGAACAGTAGAGGCTAGGTCATAGGCTTCACAGAGCCTAGATTTTGTTCAAGACCTGTTTCCATTATCAGTTGGATAATGGAAACCTACCTCTAAAGGAACTAGCATGCTCTCCTGGATCACCATTTATCTGCATGGAGCAGAGCAATGGGTGCCTTTGCATTGATGAGTAACTAAAGGTCTAAATCAAAGTGGACTTACCATTTAGCTCATGTGAGTGCTTTTGTGTGGTTATACCTTTCATTCCACATACATTTCTTCTGCCTATACTGATTGTCTTCTGAGTGTTACTTTAAGTTGTAAACAAGTATTTATTTAACAGGACCTTTAAATAAGCTCCTTTTTAACATAAAAGGACAAAATCAACTAGGAAAAGGAGTCTTAAGTCAGCGTGAAATATCATGCTAGACTAGTAGTGATTTACTAAACTAAAATAAGCTTTTTTTTTCTTGTTACATGTTTACTTGTCATAGATGGAAATTTTCTTTCTAAATGAAACTATATGAAAAGCAGTCTGGTAATAGATATCCAGACTAAAACTTGATTTGCATTCTTCCTGTAAGAATCTGACTTTTTTTTCTGTATTCACTTTGAGTAATTGGAACATGTCTTGTTTCAAGATTCAGCATGTTAGGCATATAGTAAGAAAGTATTAATGAGGGATGTCTTTCCTCTTCCATCCTCTTAATGACTACTCAGCTAATTTTTGAGACATGTGAGACTGAAGACTTTAAGTGCACCTGTTCCCAAGCCACGTGCTTCCTGTGTATGTCCCTTTCTGCTCCTATTTGAAAAGCCACGAGAAGTGGTGGCAAGTGAGATATAAAATACTTATCTGTCCTGGAAATCAGCTAATATTGTGGGTACTGCCACAGTGTGTGGTGCATGTGCTCTGAGGCACTCTGCTGTGATGGCTCTGCTTTCTGTGGCTGGGGTGAGCAGCTCCTGTGTAACAGGCATCCTCTGATCTCCACCAGCCTTGAAAAGATCTAGTACCAAAATACCACAAGGCACAATACTTAAAGTTGGTCTGAACTGGTGTGCTGGAAGAGCAAAAATACACCATCATAATAATCTGTATGCCCCACCTGTCTGGTCTCAGGAGGCTAGTGAGTGAGTAGAGCAGTTCAAGGGAGCCAGGACGAGCACATGCTGTGTACAGGCTGCAGAGCCACCAGGGCAGATGAAGCTTCTGGCCTCCATGGAGTGGAGGAGAGAGAGCCTGTGTGTCAGAAACAAGGAGTGCTTCAGAAACAAGGAATGGTTCAAGCAGTTTTCTTAAGACCATTCAACAGATGAATCTGCATGAAGCTCTGGTCCCTGTGGTTACAGAATGTGAAACCAAAGCCTTGGAGTGTAGCTGTAGCCTCTTTTGTTCTTGTCATTACGTGTATTACTGCTGTGATTTGTAAAATACAAATTGTCCAGGCTGTATTCCGGCTTCTCAAAAACAGGATGTATTATTGTTCTCCAAATTCTTATGATTTTTTTTTTTTGTCTCCCTCTTCGTGCATGGCCACTTCATGATTAAAGTATTCTAGTGTTACTGAAGCAGTATCCTCTCTTGAAAGAATTTTATTAGCTTCTCATCTGGAATTTCTGCAATTCCTTTTGATTTTTATTGATACAGTTGTTGTATGGGAAGATAGGTTAACTTTAAAAAAAAATAAAACCAAACCCAACTTCCTGGGGTTAATGACTATTCTTCATTTGCTATTTTTATGGAGTAAAATAGCCATGAGATTCCCATGGTTCTTCCCTTCTTCATGCCTAAAATTGATTTAGTTGTTTATTCGATGTTTTTTGTTATCAGGGTACTTTGTTGACTTATAATAGAAACCAGCAGTTGGTTGTACAGGGAGAAACATACCTGTAAGAATCTGCTGTGACACTTTGCATAGGTCATGTACAGTACTTAACTGATAAATAGTCTTTTCCAAGTGTTGGTTGGTTTTTTTCTCAAAACACAAGTTCTTGCAGGTAAGCAGGTATTTTGTATAGTTCTTTGAGTGGAACACTGCTTAAGTTGCAGCTTCACTATGTGTGTTTATACTGTTATTTACTGTCAGTTTTTAGACTTCTATTGAGCATCAAACTTTTGATGTCAACAATAAAAAAAACCCCTCCATCCCTCATAGCTGAGAGATGTCTTTTTAAAGTTTTTCTTGGCAGGATCTCTATGGGAAACTTGCTTGATGATAGTATACAAAATTGGGGTGAATTAATAGAAGGAACAATGTGAAAGCTACTGTGGAATGTAAGGATGGTAAATAGGTATTTGTTCCTTTTGTCATTACTAGAATTCAGTGGACTATATGTGTGACTTTTGTGGGTTTTTTTTAGTACTTATAGTGGTAGACAGACAAGGCTGGACAATTATCTGGTGTTCCATAGCAAAGGATACCTAAGGCCTAGCTTATTTTCTTCAGTCTTTCATAAAAAACATGTGTCTTAAACTTCTTCTGCATTGATGGGTTGTTGCTGTATGTGCACTTGACCTAAGGAAGCTGAGACTTTGTAGGCCTGGTGATCTTGGTGGAACTCTGCAGTGACTGGATTTATCACTTCCTGGAGGGGGGAGAAAAAAAATATTGTTGTATGTTGCCTCTCTCTAGAAGGAAAATGGGATGTTTTACATGGGGAATGTTATATATATTTGAAGGGACTGATTCAAAAAGAGCAAAATTTTTTTTATCAGTCTCATTCCAACCCAACTATCCCCTTGGCCCTTGCCAGCAAGGAGCATGATGTGCTTGAGCAATTCTCAGAGTATGGATGGTAACCCAGGAGTGCTGGAAAACTCACTTTTGGTCATATTACAGAATCAGAGGCCTGACATATTTTAGTATTTTTGTAATAAAAGTTTTATTTCTGTGGAGCGAATTCTATGTTATGTACTTAATTTGGTTTAAAAATGTTTTCTGACTCAATTTGAGTTCTGTAACAGCTGCAGATTCTGTCCAACATTCTCACTTCTGGAGATACTTGGATGTCATATTTGTCATGGAAGTCATTTCAGTTAGAATAGCACTCATTTGTACTACAGCTGTACATTTCCCTGAAATGACAGTTTTTCATACAAATGGAAGTACAAAATGCCAGTAGCTGTAGCAAAATGGGCAGTAAACCAGCTGCAAAATATAGTATTTGGCAAATTCTTCAGTTCATATTAAATACTTTTTTTTCTAATCTGTTGTCTTCTGTTTAGCAGCATGTAAACTGGAGGTAAATTGCACCCAACTCCAAAGCAGCTGTATTTATATACTGTAGCCAAAATCCAACAGTGAGAGAGTTTGTTTGTTTATTTTAGATGAAAACTGGGATGATGATCAGCTTCTTGGATTTGAACCATGCAATGAAAACCTTATAACAGGTTGTAACATAATCAACGGGAAATGTGAATGTGACACCATTCGGACCTGTAATAATCCATTTGAATTTCCAAGCCGGGATACTTGCCTGTCGGCTTTAAAAAGGATTGAAGGTAAGCACTTGTCTTCAGTAATTCAGAGTTAGCAGTCTGTGTTTGATGAAAAGCTAGTCTAGTTTAATATGTTTTTGAATTACTTGGGTAGTTTAAAATACCTGTGGTCTTGTACTTTTCAGAAAACAGTTGTGTGTTGGAAGGAATAGAGGAGTTCAGTAGGCTTGGCCTTCTAAATATGTAGGTTTAAGAGTGGAAGAAAAGAAAGCTTTGTGCTTTGTGTTATGATGCTTGCAGATTTTGAGGCTAAAACCATTCTTTTTATAGTTCATGGTATCTACCTTCACATATCTTTAGCTGTAAAGCAGCTGGGAAAACTCTGTAGATATATTGATGTGACTGAACTGTAAATAAGCATTGTGGATTTTAATTGCAAAGGGCAAATAGAAAAAGTAGTTGTTGATTATACTTGTATCTTTTCTTATGAATGCATGAATTGCTGTTTTCTTTGGATTTACATAATGTAACATCAATGCCTGTATTTTTCAGTTTGTGTTCCTTTGATTAGACTTGCATTAGGCCACATGTTTATGCTTCTGCACACAAACATGATGGGGTTGTTTATTTTTTGGTGGTGGTGGTGGTGGTTGTTTGGGGGTGTGTGTGGTGGATTGTCTTTGCTGTTGATTATGGCTGAACTGAAACTGAGTTGGCCCAAACATATCCTGTTGGATTTAAAGTCTTCTGATGTATTTATAGAGCTGTTTTGAACAGCGATCAGAGGTTTGATCTCAGGCCCTTTCCAAGATGCTGTAATTACTGTTTATTCTACCAAGTGTCCAGGAACATGCAAAAGTGGATTAATGGTGTGAACCTTTGCAATTAGTCTGCTTTAAACCAGTGGTTCAAGTTACGTTGCAAAAGTAAATATAAGTTAATAATCTTATGTAGAGTTACTATCTTCAAGTTAAGGAATTGTGATCTGATGTCATCTTTTCATAAGAAAATTGTTTTTGAGCAACACACTTTAAACAGATCTTGTGACAAAAATGCAACTCACAGGAACATGTTCATTATCATAGGTAATGAAGTTGGTTGCTAAAGGTGTACAAGTATTTTGTGAGTACTTTAGTTCTAAGAAGGAGACATACCTTTGGCTTCCTGTTGCTGTAGTAGAGGGCAGTAGCATGGATGGGTTCTTAAGTAGCCTTACCTTTCTATTTTTAACTTGTGAATGTGTGACTAATTCTGTAGTTCAGCAGGACTCTATTGGCATGACAATTCATCATGTGTTTAACTTGCTAAGAAAATCCACTGGAGGATGATTTTTTATTTATTTTTCAGATGTGTGAAATATTGACTTAGTTTGTGGAGAGGCATTGCTGGAGCAGACTGATTCATTGAGTAGTCTGCCTTCTGCAACCTCATGTTTCAGTTAAATTGCCATTTTTAAAAAGAATGGCATTTTAACCTTAGCCATAAAGTATTCTACATGTAAACTGGTATGAAGGCAATGGTGCAGCTTTTCAGAGATGTATTTTTCTTTTTGTTTATTTTCTTGGGTTTATTTCTGTCTTTAGGTAATGGGGAAGTGTTCTGCCAAAGCAGAACGAAAAGTTACTCCACTGTAGAAAGCTCCTAGGTTGGTAGGCAGGGCTTGCCCTTAGAGTCAGCCAAAACACTTCACTGATCACCTCCCTGTCCTCCACATGCCTTATGAGAGCTTCCAGAATCTTCTCCATGATCTTCCAGACACAGAGAGAGGTGAGGCTGATAGGTTGGTAGTTTCAATGGTCCTCCTTCCACCCCTTTTTACAGTCTAAAAGTTGAATCTTGGAAAGTCCACATGAAATATGGCTTAGGTAGTATGTACACCAGAGGTATCATTAAGCATGTTAAAACAGACAAATGTTTCCATTTCTTCGAGGCAAGTCTGAAATTGTAGTGTCATGTAAAGAGGGATGATTCATAAGATCTGTTAAATGTGTCTAATTAAGATTTTCCTCAAGTCCAAAGTGCTGATGTATACTTCATATTTTTGGCTTGTCTGTTAAAGGTAATAGCAGGACGATTTGAAACTAACAATTTAAATCATTAAATACTTTTAACAGATTCTGCTGCCATGGCAGGTGGGACCAAGAGAGGGTAATCTAATTTCCCTTTCCTCACCACACCTGATACAGATAATTAAATACACAGTGTGAATAAAAAGACTCTAGTTGAGCACCTGAATGATGGATACTCTATAGTCAGAGTTTCTGAAGAAAACTTAAAGAAGAAAATTCCCATCTAGGCATCTACTTCTGTATGTTTCCTACTTAAAGAATACTTACATAGTCACTGAAAATACAGTGACACGTGTCACTCTGCAAGATTTTTTAATATTCATTAAGTTTGTGTATCAATCACATGTTGATGAACTTCCCTAACAGAACTGAGGCAAAGATATTTAACCCCATCCTGCTGAGGAAAATATGGATCAGAGAGCTTTCATTCTCATTGAGTTACTCAGTAAGGTCGGATCAAGTGATCTTTTCTTGAGGTGCATAACAGTGATCTTAAAAACACAGCTGAAATAGATGTATAACTTTACAGATTTTTTCAAACTGGGACCTAGAAAATTAGTATTGCAATGGCACCTAGACCAATTCTGACTCATGCAACTCAAAATAGCATGGCTGCAACAGGTTATCTTGGGTGTATAAATTCACCTTTGTTTTCTGAGCAGTGAGACAAAGCTATTAGAGGCCAGTAATGCTAAATTGATGTGGTTTGCTTGTTATAATTAAGATCTGTGGCTTTTCTTTCTTTGTCTTCCCCCCCCCCCCCCCCTTTTGTTGGCATTGTTGCTGCTTGTTTAAAAGAAGGAAAGGTGCAGTTAAGCTGCCCCAACCATACTAAGTATACATAGGAATACACATGAATAGTGTTATTTGTAGTTGCCAGATCTATCAACCTCTATGGCTCACTAACAGCTACCTTTGCCAGGAGATGTGGAATCTATTCCATAAATGTGACTTGGCAGATAATGAGTGGTGAGCCAGAATCTGGAGTCCCACTTCTAGATACAATTCATATGTACTAAGAGCCCGAGGCTTTTGCATGTACTTTGGTTTCTAGTGTCTTGTGCTCACACCTGCCCTTTCAAGTGCTGCTCTAGTCATCTTTATCTGGCTTGTCTTAAGCTTTTCAGGCTATGTGTGATCTTCCCTTCTGGGCTTGATGTTAGTTCTAGCTTGCTTAATCAGTTAACCCAAAGTTTTATCTTGTTAGCTTCATATTGGATCTTTCCTTATTGGCTTGGGTCTGTCTGCCTTCCTTACATTTCATCCTACCTTTACCTTTCCCTGCCTATCTTGCTTGCTTTCTTTGTCTACCTGTTTTATCCTGTTTACATTCTAATTCACTTGAACAAGCCACATGAGGCAAATAAGTCAACTTTATCAGCCCTTCCTTTCCAAAATCAGCATGGCCTCTAATGTCATGCTACTTAAATGCCATTGACAGGGCCTGAAAGTCATGTTCTTTTGTGTTCTTTCTTCAAGACCTTCTGCCAAGGTCTTCCACTGTCCTGAACTGGGGAAGCCAATAATAACAAGGATCTGTTTTAATCTCTACTCAATTGCATGTAACTTCTGTAGGGATGCTGATGTCTATTTCTTAAAATCTTTATCAGCAGTACTACCAGTGAGATCTAGTGCATGCTTAGCAAGTTTATTGATAACACCAAGTGGTGTAATGAAGTCAACACACTGGAGGGAAGAGGTGCCATCCAGATTTACTTTGACAAGCTTAAGAGGTAGAACTGTGTCAACCTCATGAAGTTCAATAAGGCCAAGTGCAAGGTCCTGCACAAAATACAGGCTGGGTGGAAAATGGGTTGAAAGCAGCCCTAAGGTGAAGGATTTAGGGGTGTTGGTGAATGAAAAACTGAGTATGAGCCAGCAACATGCACTTGCAGCCCAGAAAGACAACCATATACTGGGGATGAATGATAAGAAGTGTGGCCAGCAGTTAAAGGGATGTGATTTCCCTGATTCTTGCTGTGGTGAGATGCCACCTGGAGTACTGCATTCAGCTCTGGGGCCCCTGTTGTAAGAAAGGTATGACCTTGTTGGATCAAGTGCAGATGAGGCCATGAAGATGATGAGGGCTCCCTCCCCCCCCACAAAGTGTTTTGGAACTAGATGATCTTTAAGATCTCTTCCAACCTAAACCATTCAATGATTTATAAGAAAGTGTTGAGAGGTTAATGTGGGATCTCAATAATACAGTACAGAAGGTATTTGCCATCCCTACCCCTTGCCTTGTTTTCCAGGGAAATAGTAGGATTAGAGAAATTGGAAAGGATTATTTTTATCATAGAACTTAAT
>JANHGL010019172.1:77217-103325 GCA_024611195.1 Ceyx melanurus | reverse complement strand
TAATCTCTATATAGACATACTGCAGATGTTCAAAGTCTTGTTACATGCATAGAGCATAAAGCATATTTATACTTTAGAGGTCTCCCAACACCATTACAAGGTTAAAGGGCCTGTTTCTTTACATGGACTGTCAGTGACTTTTCTTTAAGAAGGTTGGTCACAAAATTCCTATTGTGAGAAAATGCACGTGTTTAGGCCTGGAAATAAACTATCTGGAAAAGCTATTGCATGCCTAAATAATAACAGATTCCTGTGTTGGTTTGTTGGGGTTTTTTTATTGTTGTTTCAAATGCTTTTGCTTTTCATTATTGTTTTGATGAGTGCCTGCTTTGATATGGTTCAGGAAATCCTGTGTTCTTGAGCTTGGAAAGCTTGTGTCTTTTCAGGAGGCTGCTGCTGATGGCTTGGTTGAAGAAGTGCTGGAGTGGCTGGTGGAAAATATGGCTAGGTCTTGAAAAGTAACAAGATACTATCTGTCATCTGAGCCCCAAGAAGTCTAATACACTGCATCTGTGTATTCTTGAAGTTAGCATCTGCTGAGAAATGGCTGCAGGCAGTACAGTAACATCAGCCTTTGTGTGAGCCACTGAGGATTGTGGGTGAGGGAAGTGAAGGAGGAAGTGGTTGGTGGTTTGTGGTTGGTTGTGGTTTTTTTGGTGTTGTGTGGTTTTTTTGCTGGTTTGCTTTTTGGTTTTTTGTTTTTTCTGAAGATACATTTGTAGGACATTGGTAGATAGTAGCAGTGAAAACTTGTTGTGTAGTTCCAGTCCAATTATCTTGAAGTCTTGCCTAGCACCTAAGAACAGTCACTAGGAAGTCAGTTTCTGAAGTGACCTGGCCCCAGTATTTTCAAGAACTGTATTCCATTTGTGAGGTTGTCTTCTTTCTCTCACTGTAACTCCCTTCAAAAATGTTCCCTGCTAGAAAGGCTGGGATTTCCACCTGCCAGAGGTGAAGTGGAAGTCATGAGTCAGAGACATGCAATATTTCACTAGGTGTGCTGTGCTTTAGGTTATGTTCTTTTAAGTGAATTTACTAAAACCTTCAGTTTTTAGATTCTTTCAATGATGAGGAACTTCTGAGTATGAGCTTGCTTCTTCCATTTGACAGCAGTGTTTTTTTTCTAATACAAAAAACACAAAACAAAGAAGTTCTTGAGTACTATGGAGAACAAAAGTGCCACCAGTTGTAGCAAATGTGGTGGGTTTGTCTCAAGTTCTCTGTGTGCACTTGAACTCTAAAAGGAGAAACCAAATTAATCTCTTTTTCAGATTCTCCTCCAAAAAAGCATAAGCATTTTCCATATCAAAATTAAGCCCAATCTCTATTCAGAACATATGTGAAGGATAAAATTTTTACCTTTTTTTGATATAAAATGAGATGAATGCTTTAGGTAAATGAATGTCCCATACCTGCATTTCTGTTTGAATTTAAAACCTGATAATACCAAGTTATTGAAACTGTTATTTTAAGAGTTGCTTCTTGGTTACCTGGCTTGTACCTCTCTGAGCTATTCACTGCTGTCCTTCATAGGTGAAAGGAAAAGGCCTTTTAAGTTGCTGGTATCTATTAAACTGGCTTATTGCAACATTCTCCTTGCATTCCATTATTTTTTACATGTAACTGAATAACTTTATGCTGACAAATGTTGCAATACCTGTTAGACCAGTCCTGGAATAACAAATATGAGAAGGTAATTTTATTCTGAGTGCTTGTTTGATTGTTGTGAAGTTTAACACAAAATCGGGCTTAACTTGTGTGGTCTTAATGGCTGCAACTATGCTGAAAAACGAGAATAGAATAAATCCAGCTTTATGCTGAATTACCAAACAAGGAAAAGGAGTGAAATACTTCCAAATGTGCTTAATCTGATACACTTTCCTCTCCTCTCACATAACAATTAATGTATGTTTTTGCTCAAATAACTGAACTTTGAAGGTTGGCATGTATTCGCATTAAGGAATGTGATTTTGGCAGAGGTCCAGTTTTTACCCTTGAATATGCTTCTGAGAGCTGAGTAAATGAATTTGAAAGCAAAATTTCACAGACAACACAGGGAAATCTAGCAATATAAGTTTTGGGCTTTGTTTCTGAATGCTTAGAAACAGAAGGACAAATAATTTTATTTTGAAATAATACAGATTAGGAATACTGATATAAACTTGAATACACAAAGAAATCTTCCAGAAACCAAAAAGGAAGATAACTCCTTCATTAAACGATAAGAGAATTTTATGATAGTGGCACATCTGGCAGCACAGTTGATTTCACATCATAACAGAGCAATGTTAAATTTGCAGGATTTGTCACTTTTCTGTCTCTAGCTTTTCAGAGAACTGTTCCCTGATCAAGGAAGTATGATCTTTTTCTAATGTATTGGCTCTTTCAGCATGTCCTATTTTTAAAAAGAGTTGTCACACACAGAACATGTCTCATGAAATTTCAAGCTAACAGCAAGAAAACCTTGCAGAAATCTCAAAGATATCAAAAGGGAAAACTGAATTTCCCATTTCTCTGTTGAAGTGGCTGGCTACCTAATTTTAGGCTTAAATAGATTATGAATAATGATGTTTATTAGTAGGGAAAAACTGGATTGCAGAAACTGTTAGGAGGGAAAATTGATGATAGAACCCCAAACCATTTGGGCTAGTTTAAAAAACAAACAACCTAGAAATGTTAGCATCACAAATTAAGAGTTGGAACCCTTGCCTTTCCTTCTACATCCACATTCCTTGAGTATGCAATGCTTATGGAGAATGAGATACCAAATCTTCAGTTTGTGACATTTCAGTTTCCTTCAAACTGTCAGTCTCCATGAGTGCTGTGGACAGAAGTGTAACCTTAACTGTAAGCCTTGGGATAGGACTGTGTGACAAATGCATCCTACAGAGTTGGCAGTCAGATGTGGATGGTCAGAGCATGGTCATTCTTAAAGACAAAGGAGCATTCTTCTTGCCTATTTCAATTGCTTGCCAGAATTAATCTGAAACTGAATACAAGATCATTTATTGTACCTGGAGCCTCTATAAGAGAAAGAAAAGAACAGGTTAAGTATCTTACAGCTGGTAAGATCTTGCTTTTGATAAATTTAGTGCCTTCCATATGTTGCTTTCCATTTTGGAAAGTAGGGTGTGCTGAAGCACGTGCACTTTAACTGTAGTTGCAAGGTTTCACTGAATGCCTGACTTTAACTTCGGCTGGAGTTGAGGAAGAGAGAAAAAAATGGAGTAGGTGACTTTTAGCAGAGTGCTTTCAAATGCAGTGTTGATTTTAAGGATCAAAAGTTATCTACATGTGACAAAAGATACCTGACCAAAGATCTCAAATTGAATGGTGTGTAAACATTAGGCTAATGTTGCACACTAGCAGGAAGCTATATTCCTGCAGCACTTGGTGTGCTGGGTCACAGGTCTTGTTTTGACAGGGCGAGTCTTGTTTGGGTATATGCAGCATTGATGCTGACAGAGATAAAGTGTTGGATGAATCTGTCCAGGGATAAGTGGTATCAGTGACATACTGGTAAATGTGACAATGTTAATCCAATTGTTTCTATTTTGCAATAAATTGTTCTTCATTTATAAAGTTGTTGGGGTTTTTTTTATAATCTCCTGTAGACTTCATAGCTGTCTTTTAAATGGAATAAAGTTTTGTAATTCTGGATAGTTGTATGTCATGGTGACAAACTATTTTAGCTCTTTGTCTACAAATTAGGGCCTTGAATTATTCTGTGAAGTTTTGTTGTTGTTTTGTTCTAAGTAGAACAAACACTGCAACTTTCACAGCATCAGACATTTTTTTGTTCAACAGAATGATATATTGCCAGCAAAATATTTGTCTTACAATAAGATGTAAGGATAGAGACTAGACTTGAAGCAAGCAAGATTCTGTGAACTAGTTGGGTTTTGGAGATGCTTTGGTGAAGTTGGATGTTTCTTGCAGAGGATGGAAGGTGAGAGGGGGAAAGGAGAAAAAGAGCAGTGTGTCTGGACAACTTCATTGGTTCTACTTCACAACATGCTGAAGACAGGATGCTTAATAAGCTTGGTTTGCCATGGGAGCTTTTAAGTAAAGCAAGGATACTTGTATAGCTGTTGCAACCCTTTCAAGGTACATGAGAATTTAACTCAGTCCAATTTAAACATTAAAAAATGTGTATAACCTATATTTTCTCTATTCAGTACTAAAGATGAAACATTTCTTCCACACCCCATACAAGACCACTTTCTAATTAATACAATAGATGAGGTCCCTATTGAATAATTTGCAAATATATTTTTTTCTCTATAAGAAAACAAAATGGTTAATACTGGCAATGGAATGGTGATATTAGTGTGATTAAAAAAAACTCAAATTATTCCCCTACCAAAGCTAGGTTGGATGGGTTTATTGTTGTTTTGTCTGTTTTTTAATTATAAAATAAAATTAATTTATCTAATATGGGACCTGACATGCATATGCTCTGTTGTTTTTCCTGTGCTGGTAAAAGCAGGGAAGTTTTAATTGCTGGTAAAACTTCTGGGGTCTAGCCGAGCTCCTTCCCCCATCATCTACAATCTGATTCCACTCAGTGCTTCTGCCAGCAGTGGTGCTGATCTGCAGGGATGCAGTCTCTAGTTTCTATATTCAGCAGAAGTGTATCAAACTCCATTGGTTAGTCTGGTTTAGTGCATACTGTGAGTAATTTCAAGTGAAAGACTTGGACTGCTCATGGTCCTCTTTCATCATCCCATTGCTTTTATGAACTTCGAACAACCTTGGGAACGGGATATTTAGTCTGGGACCATTTTCTTTCCTAGAAATGGTAAAGTTCCTTCTGTGCCAAGTGAATACCTCATCAGGTCTAGCTGTGAGGCATCTCTCTAGGAAAATGCCCTTTCGTTATTACTGGATGTGATTATTTTTCTGATAGATGTACTGCACCTTCAAAGAAGAGCACTACTACACAAAAATCACATCCAAATCTCTTCTGACACATGTCTAACTAGTTCTCATCTTCCTGTGAGGTCAGAAGGATTTTTGAAGGGGTTTTGCATTACTAAACTTTCTTCTCCAGTTTCTCAGTCCTCACTAATTTCATAGTGTAAGACCTGACTGGTTATATGTGACAGTCATAATCTGCCCTTCCCTTTTAAAAAAAGAGCTGTGTGTATGCAAAACTATTTCAGGTTTTCTTGTAGCCATCACTACTAATTAGCTGTAATCTGTCACTGACAGTCTGATCTAATGGTCTAGGTAGGCAGGAAGTTTTGTTCTGTTTGCTTGTGACTCTGCCTTTTTATGCTCAACATGAGCAGATGTTGCTTGATTGAACCCTCCTGCCCTCCACAAAATTCCCCTGCATAAAACTTATCAGTTTCTCTTACAAAGACCTCTGAGAAGAATATTTCACCCTAGCCCAGAGTGTTAACAGGAGTACATCTTGCAGTATAAACAAATATCAAGGATATAGAAACTACCATGGGCTTTTCAGGACTCAGTGTCACCTTTCCTTGTGATACTGCAGGGAGGTGGTACTGTGGCTGGTATCCTTATGCACTGGACCTGAGCTGAAGTGGTACATGTGTGCTTTCTATGGATGCTTCAAAATAAAATCCCTCCTCTCCAAATTCTAGGGCATCTGTCTATTCACTGTCAGTATGTTTTGAGCATGTTTATGCTTCTAGTCAACTGATAAAGGATTCCTCTACACAAACAGTTGGGGAGAGAGTGTGTGGTTTATAGGTGAAGTACTGACCTAAAGGTTGAATGGCTTTAAAACAAAACAAAAAAACCCAATAAAAAATCCCCAACAAACTAAAAATAAAAAAGACCACAAAAAACCCACCTCAAAAAAAAAAACCCAACAAACATAGCAAAAAAACCACAACAAAACTCCAACTAAAGGCATCATCTCCTTAGTGCTGATGAACAATAGCTCTACCCTCTCCTGAAATCTTGTGCATTTTACATATACAGAGTATTTTTCACAATTTTTGCTGTTAAAATCCAAGAAAATTTACTTCTTTTTTTGTCAAGTAACTTGTATGATGTACATTAAATAGCTTATTCACAATCAGGTATGTTATGTCAACTTAGGTTAAAAGATGTAATTTCTGCCTTTCCAGAAGGCATAAAGCTTTCACTAACTCTTAGGTATGGTTAGAAAGAGAACAAATAGTACTTTTGTATGATCAACTTTGTTACAGAAACATGTAAAAATTACTGTCAAAGTGACAAACCAATCTACATGATTTAAATTCTAGCACCTTTAATTACATGTCAGATACATGTGCCTGAATCACAGCTTCTATAAATGAATTCATGAATATGCTAAATGTTAAACATGTTTGGCACTAGTGTATAACTTTGGAAGGGCAAAGAAAGCACTCTTTTTATTTAAAACAAACAAAAAAGCAAAAAAAACCCCAAACAAAACAACAACCCCAAAATCTGGAAACTCAATTCTGCTTTTGACCTCTGGCAAGGAGATGCAGTCGCATATAGCAGCAGAGGAAATGCCTGACATTCTAGCCATCTGAGCTGAGGCTTCCAGCTCTTTGGCACATTTACATGTGTAGGTTTGATGTTTTTTTTCTTCTCAGTTGTCAGTGCTTCTTGTAGAAATGAATAGGGGACAGTGGAATGCCCAGAGTAACATGTTACATCTTTCCACTTCAGGTCTTTCTGTAATATGGATTAATATGTTTTACGAGGGTTTGGAACATGAGTTCCTAATATCTTGTACATTTTTAGTAGCCAGGTTAGAATACTAGTATCAGATTTTTTACAGCTTGAGTAAAAATACTGTAATTTTGAAAAGCCAATCTGGGTGCTTCTGACAACAACCACTTTAAACATCAAAAATGGTCCAATAAACTTGTGACTGACATACTGTACTGGGATGATGCATACAAAGCAAGATAGAAATTAAAGTGTGCTAAACAAAATCACCTTATTGTCCTGTTATATTCTCTGGGCAGTGTGGCTATCCTTACCTGGTTAGTTCATGTGACAACAACCTAAAATAGCAATCTTAATGCTCCTGCTGTTCAGAAGTTTTGCACTTCATACAGCTCCAGCAGCCATAGGGTTAGAGCATACACTTTAGTCTGTGACATTATTCTAAACAGTCTTTTCCAGCCCTCTGTGTGCAAGCCAGCTTGCAATAACTGGATGCCTTCTGCTGGGGCTTTGATATCCTACAAAGTAGGCAGACTGCTAGGACAAACACCTTCAGCCTGCTAGAGTGCTATTGGAAGCTAAATGCTGTCAGTCTCCTTGAGCCCAGTCTGTCCCTGAACAAGATGCTAGCAGCCCCCAGAAGTCATGAATAAAAAGAGCAGAGTAAGGCAGGACTCCTCATTCTGGCTTTCCTAGAAGCTGGAACTACCAAGTGAGCCAGGCAAGAACAAACTTGAGTGTGTGTGGATGAAATGAGAAATACCAGTTTTTCATTCTTTTTTTTTTTTTTTCTAGACATCTCCTCCTAGTGTTGGAGAGTTAAAATGCATAACAGATCAGTCTGCTAATGCTGTTTGTGGTGTGGTATTGGGTATTTGAAGCAAGACAGTGGGTATTGCAGGAAAGCAGAATTTTGGAAGCATATACAAGTGATCAAGGATAATTGGGACTCAGATACTGACTCAAGGGCTGCATGTGGATAGTAGGGCTTCATTTGTTATAAAGAAACAGGTGAACTGACTCACTGAAACATCTGGAACTCTTACAAAACATGATATACACAACATCTAATGAATGAGTTTGAGGTGCAGCTTTAGAGATTCATAGAAATGAGGGAAAGATAATTGCCCCTTTCAACATGTATTCTATTTATAGAAATGAGGCATAAATGAGGACTCTAACCTCTAATTAACAATCCCTTATGATGATATGCCCTATATAAGGGTCTGTGATTTATTACTGTACTCTGCAAGTTGCTTATGTTGTAGCTGAGTTTCAGCAGAGCAGTTCAGTACTAATGTGAATTGCAGTTAAGTGAAACTTGAGAACTGAGATGAAGTTATATCCTCGTTATAACATATTTTTACTTCTTTTGAATGATACTGTGATGTTTCAGTAATGGAGTAGTTTTCTACACATAGACAGCATAGAAATTCACTGAGTAAGAGCACCTAACACTTTCTGTGCTGAGCCATCATTGGCTTGGGTCAGGAGGCCACAGACAGAGCCATCTGTGCCCAGCTTGTATTCAGAGTTGTACATTTGTGAACTACTGCTTTGCCAACACATTGATTCCAATAATCTGTTTTCCCTCTCAATCCTAGGGACAATTGCTGTGAAATCTACTAGTTTAACAAGGGAAATAGAGCTTTGTTTTCTAGCAGGAATTAGTCTATCTTTACAGTTGCAGTCCACAAAACTCACGAGTGATCAAGCATGGTTTCACATCATGGTACTTGTGTACTGGTTTACATCACTGTGGTAGTTCTTACATGCTTCTTTTACAGCTGTACTTTCCACAGCTGAAATTCAAATCTGTGGAATACAGAGCAAGAAATTCCATTTACTGAAACCCACTCCTTTTATTTTCTGATAAAAGTTCAGCAGAGATCCATGAATCATTGCTAGCTCTGCAGTACTGGATCACCTGTGGTCTCCTGTGGCACATCTTTCTTTTCTTCCCCACCCCTTAAGTTGGAAAATTGCTCTGGCCTACAGCTAATGAACTTTGGGGGGAGTGCATGGATTGATGTGCAGTTGGAGAAAAAAAAGATGAGCAGGCATAGGACAGGACTTACAGCTGATAGTACTTGTGATCTTGCTTGTTTAGTTGGTTTTGTGGTTTTTATTTTGTGGTTTTGTTGTTTTGTTTTGTTTTGTTTTTTTTTTGGATGCTGCTTTTTTTTTCTGAACTGAAACTAAAATATCCAAACCAATCTATTATTTACTAAGGAACCTGCAGTAGATGTAGTCCAGAAGTGTTCTTGGCCTACCAGGGTAATGAAAGTTTACAAATGAAGACAGAAACCTAAAGCATCTCGGAGGCTATAACCTAGAAATGTTACATCACTTCAGATTAAATTGTCAATGCTCCCACAAAGAAGACAGATATGATTTCTATGGAAGAGACTTGTCTGTTACCTGGCTATGTCTGTGTGAGATGTGTTCTCTGAACATGCCTTTGATAAGGTTTCACTTAACTAACTAAATAAAATATTTGCAGTGTGCTTCTCTGTGCCTTGTAGTCGGCTGGTTTGGACCAATCCTGATGACTAAGTTGAATGAATGATACTTCCTTCCTCATCTGTGTTTTGTGTAAACAAAGACTGACCTAGTTTAGCCATGAAAGTGCTTCTGGCTTTGAATCCCAAGTGGGAAAGGGGGGTTTTGAGTTTTTATGGCCTGGTAAAAAGGGGGATTTCTCCTAGCAGCTTCCCTTACGGAGTTCCTGCCTCTGTGGCCCTGTTGCCATCGCCTTGACATGACATGCTGTGGGTCCATGCTGTGAACTGGGCAGGGGAATCCCTTAGGCTGTAGGGGCTGACAAAGGTTCTTTATTGACAAACTGAGATGCAGATGGCACTGTGAGGAAACAAGACTTTAACCATTCTGCTGATTTTGTCTCTCGATCTTTGCCTTTCCATGTTTCCTGCCTGTGATTACTTTTGAGATTTATCAGATTCCAAAAATTATGACAAATGGACCTCGAAGATGATGTAATACTGCAAGTACTGAAAATAGACAGCAGACTGTCAGAGTCTATACAACATGAAATCAACTACACTATTAGGCAGCAGAGAATGTATAGAAGCTCGAGGAGGGATGAAATCTACTACAGTCTGAACAGCTAGAAAAGCTTCAATTGAAAACTCTCATCATCTTCAGTGTTACAGAATGCAATTCTGAAATGAAGCTTCAGGGAACCAGGCTTGGTGATTTCAATGATAGTAAAACTATATGTTCTCTTATCTATGCTGTCAGATGCTTCCAGGTTTAAAAAAAAAATAATTCATAATTTGAGTCTCTGGATGCCACTAGGTGGCAGAACCCCTGCATCTATTCTGTGAATGTCTTCTGTACCTTGTTTCTTCACCTGAGTGTATTCAAAACACTTTTTAGCTAGATAGACATCAGTAGAGATGCTTAGATGCTGTCTTAGTAGGGCTTGTGTTGAACATTTAGATGAGAAACATTGCAAGACTTTCAGCACTATATCCTTTATTGTTCAGACTTGCAGCTACTCTGAAAAGCCTGCTACTCAAAGCAGTTGCTTGCATTTAGTTGTATTTAGGTGTAAACACATTACTTCTTTCCCTATTTCTTGGTTAATAGATCAGAAATGTGGAGATGCACATTTCTGTGTGTTTTGAGGAGTGCATTTCAAGGACTGGAGTAGTGGCAGGAGCATAAAGGTGGTAAATAGCTTAACCTGTAGTGAAAGGCCTTTCTGAGTTTTAGAAGCTTAGTGTTGTGGAGTGACTTGTTTTTGTTGGTGAGATATTTGTATCTGAATAAAGTTGCCACATGTAAACAACTCCATCTTGATAATACCTGTTAATGGCTGTCTGTACTAATGTTCCTTTTAGTGCTAGTCTTTTATTGCAATGTGCTTGTCATCTGCTCACTGTGGGAGATTATATTAGCTTCATTTTATTGGTGTTTTGACTTAGAGAGCATGTTGGGATGTCGCCAAGAACAACCCAATAATAGAGTCATTGCCTGTCTGTAGTTACTAGTGGAGGGCTCCTGGGTCATGGGTGTGGGGACATCATAAATTCTGCAATTATTGTATGTTTGCACATTGTAATACCTGGGGTACAGCTCTCATCTCATATTTGGGGATACATTAGGTCTAAGAAGACACCCACATCCTTGTGATCTACTTCCAAAGTATATAATCTCTTCTAATGAAGACCTTGATGGGTGGATGCTTAGTAATGAGTCTGATAAACACAATATGGGTTTCTTTCTTTCTTTAGGTGCTGTATTTTAAGAACATCTATTTCAATTTGGAGTATTAATACTGATTAAAAGTGACGTGACAGATTTCAAGGCAATGATAAAAGGTGTTTGACTTTAATCTGCATTAAACAGAATGTGATGCCTCCTCTGAAATTTGTATGCAGTTGATGCTTTGCTGCAACAAGGCAGTTAAGTACAGATTCTTCTCTTCACCTGTTAAGAAATATAAAGAGATGCCAGCTTATTCAATTTGTGGGCACCTTATGGTTAGTTTATAACTTTGTTTTGCAGTTCAGGAGTTATTATGTGAATGCAAATGAGTTTTGAATATAGTGTCTTGGAGAAATTCTACAAGTCTCTTATTTCTCAGTAAACCCAAATAAAAGTTCATATGCAAAAGATTGCTCCCCACTTTTAATCTTTGCAATGCTACAGTTAGCTGTACACAACCTTCTTATTCCTTTACCTTTCTAGCACACCTACTGTTACTTTGCTAACCATCTTTTCCCCAACTACCCTGCATCAAATCAGTACTGTCTTCTGATGATCTTCTTGGGCATACCCACATCTCATGGACACCTTATTCCTTGCTTCATCCTCCATGTATCTTCTCTGAACAGCTAATCAAGAAATAAGTGTTATCACAGCCACCATCCAGCTTTACAGTTCCATTTTTGAGGATGTGGTACAGATGTTTGGGAACTTCTGCTCTAGGTGGTGCTCATCATAACTCTCATTCTAGGCTGGACAGTGTTGGCTTTGTTTTGTTGTTTGTTTTTTAAGGAGGAGATCTTAGGCTGTCAAATTTACACAGTGTGGCCTAGCTTAAAAAGGTCTCTTTTAGTACACATGTCTGTGGCTGATTTGTCATTGTTTTAAAATTAGTAGTGTTTGACTGAAGACTCTCTGTGGAATGTGTAAGGGAGCATCAAAGTACTGTGAAGGAAAGAAATTGAGCCAGAAATTAGGGTAGCTTGCAGGGAAGTGCTACTTTAGCTCTAGATTTCTTTATCATAGGAAAATAAGTTAAAATACCCCCCCACACACACCCCAATATTAAGAAGTCATCTGTTTTCATGTAAATATTTGTAAAGATACACTGCCATAACAGAAATGCCTGAAGCACCTTGGTGTTCAAAATTGTGTATAATTTCTCTCATGTTCTGTTTGTTCTCCAACTCCATCTAATGACTACTTACAAACTAGTACCACAGAGATCATTCAGCAGGTGTCATCTGTGGTTTAAAAGCTGTGGGTATTTATGCATAATATAGATTTCTTTTTCAAAATTCCTGATCTCCAATATATGCCTTCAGTTTCTCACTTGAAGTTACTATTTACCTCCTTCAGATAGTCTTTTGAAGATGATATTTCTTTGAAGTTTACAAGGAACTTGGTTGTTGTCATGATAGCCATTTGAACAGCAAAACGTTGGTTTTCTTCTTTTTTTGTTTGTCTCTTTGTTTTTTTTTTGTTGATGCTTGTGTGTTTTGGTGTGTTTTTTTATTTTTCCAATTAGAACTTTAAAAATTGTGCATAGAAGGCAGTTTTCCTTTCAGAAAGACATGTGTTGACTCTTTGCTTCCTTATACTATGTTGAAAATAGGTGGTGCTTGGACTTTGACAGCTTGAGAACTCTGATACTCAAGAGCCTTGTGAATCTTAATACTGTCATTTAAGGCATTAATCTGATGATGAAAGCAAATTTATAGTAAGCAGATGAACTGTGAAAAAGACAGTAAAAAGGTAGTAATTGTTGACTGGTTTGAAATGATGATTTCTGATGAAGCTATTACAGTGAGATAGGGAGAGAATAAACTTCTTAAGCAAACCTTGGCAGCCCTCAGATGCTAAAGAGTTCACTGTTGGCAAAGGAGATTACCAGAGAAAAAATATGTTGCGGGCATGTGGAGAAACTAAAAATACTATTTTATTCATAATACCCTGAGCACATTTGAAATAATAGTTGTGGAGTATGCATTCAGAGAAGCTGTGTTAGAGATAAAAAACGTATTTCTGTCCTATTGATGAGGGGATGATAAGCTTCTTCCTCTTCCTCTTCCTCTTCCTCTTCCTCTTCCTCTTCCTCTTCCTCTTCCTCTGTTTAGAGAGAAAAGCAGGAAATCCACAGAGTGGGAAAATACTTCATAGTATCAGCCTTGGGTTATATTGGACCTTGCTTTGGAGTATGTAGAATAATGTTTAATATCAACCTGTAAGACTGAGACACATGCTTGCATTAAGAGTGGTTTGTTTTTAAAACACTGTTTTGTCCTGATATACAGGATTGTACTGAGGCTGTGTGAGTGCAGTGGGCTTTATTTAGAAAGGGTGTTCCTGAATTCCTGAAATGAGTCACTCTGAAAGGAGAGACACAGAAGATTGACAGTTCTGGTTTCTATGTCCAAGCTGTGATCTTGTCAGCCTGGTGGGGAAAAAACAATTCAAATAAACTTTTGCCAACTTCTTTATGAAGAATTTCAGCCTTGCAATTGTTTTTCCAGTGCACAGTAGATGTAATTGCTGATTGGGGTGCAAATGTTTTAATTCTGCAATATAGCTTGATGTGGAATATTATTTTTCTGCTTCCTTACAAGAGTGCCTTTGGGGAGCAATGCATTGGTGTGGTGTCTTGCGTGCCTTTAGTGACTGCTGTCACCCTGGGCTGTTGGTTTCAGATTGCTTCTTTGGCTGCCTGGCCAAGAAGCTAGACAAAGTTTTCTAGGGATGTCACGCTGGGTTAAGTGAATTAGATTTGGACTGTGCAGCCAGTGGTTCTTACCAGCTCCAGCATGATCCTTTTTAGCAGGTGGATTAAGTCTGTCAGCTCTTCAGTCCCTGGCTTCCATCAGCCTTGAGCCTGTGGATTCATTGGCACTGGAGAAGGTAAGTCCCTTAAAAGGGAATTTTCTTTGGAATAAAAAACCCCTCCCAAATCCAGCATCACTTTCAGTTAGTTTTTGAGGAAGTTAACTGTTAAGAGTGTTTTTAATTTAGACATTTATCACTAATGCATCACGTAGCAAAATGATGTGATCATAACTCTTGCAGAGAACCGTTTCTTATTGTGGCTTTTTGAGGCTCGTAACATTTTGCTGGATTCAAAGGGATCCCAGAGTATTCAAGAGAGAGGCTCTTCCTCTCATAGTTCTGCTTTGCTGAGTTAGGCCAGGGTGAGAGTTGAGGAACAGGCTGTGGTTACTGACTGCAAGCATTTGTAGGAACTACTGAGTTCCTCTCCTCTGAAGGGGACAGTCCTGCTGCTGTGCTTCTTGCTCTGTGGGAGCAGAACTGATAAAGAGTTTTAAGGTGCTCTGCTTGTGTGTATGAAGGTGTTGACCTTTTTCCCTGAGGGTGATGGTAGAATTATATTTTTTCAATAAATTAAGTGGTTGTTGCCTTTCCTGGCTCATTAAGGTCTAGTAAAAGTGCACAGATGTTTTATCTGCAAAAATGTGAACAATCTTTTATGGGCATGTGATACAGTTTTCTGTCAATTGTTAAAATTTCATAAATGGGCTGTGGTTTTTAGCATCTAAAAAGAGGTGAAATGCTTGTGACTTCCACTGTCTGTGGCTTGAGAAGATAGCTAGATACTTGTGATTCTTACTGTTCTGCAGTGAAGCTTGTGTAGGAGTGGAAGCAATGATAGGCACTGAGTGAACTCACCTGCTCCCACTGCAGCTTCTGGTCACCTAGGATTTCAACTGCATATGAATTTTCAGTTCTCAATCTCTAAAGCAGAAAATAATAGTTGAAAAAACTGAAGTGCTTTAAGCAAATAATGATGGATCAAGAATTTAAGTAATTGGGAAAGAGGGGTAAATGTTGAAAACTGTCCCTGACTCACTTTCTAGACATTCATAGTGAGAGATTTTGGGTTTCTGATGGACACAGGGTAGAAACTTCTCTGCAGAGGATACTGAATTTTGTCTTGCTGTATTTCCAGACTTTTAACTTAGGAAATGTGCTGAATCAGAAGCCAGTGTTCAGTGCACATTATGGTATTCACTTTAGTTTTCAATTCTGAAGTTTTATGTTGTAGCAAATACTGGATTATTAAGATCCATTGTGATACTGTTAGTAGCTTGATTTGGAAATTTCCACTTGGTTAGTGAGAAAAGATGATGGAAACTGTGAATCATCTTTAGTTTTCTTGTTTGTTTTATCTATTACAGTTTTCTGACTGTACTAGCTTTCTTTTACATGCTAACATTTTTGTTGACTTTCCCTCAGGTAGTAGAGGTAGTTTTATATTATGTTTCACTTAATTCACATCTAGAGTTAATGTTTTATGTAGTTTACTGTTCTTTATAATAAAATCTTTTCCCCTCTAGTCCAGGCTTTTGCTATATTCTTTCTGTGCTGTATTTCATCAGAAACCATGAAATGTTCTCACTTCAATGTTATGCCAAAATTGCTCTTTGCTAATTGCATGGGGAAGTACACAATAAGTTTTGCGACTGTTTCTATTACTTTTGTTTCTACATTTCCATGGTCAAGAAAAAATAATTCTTAAACCTGTTTTTAGAGTTTAGTCATGAGAAGTTTAAAATGATATTTAACTAGAAAACCAAAACTAACCTAAAAAAAAAAACCCCAGCCAGTCCTGCTTCTCTCCTCCTCCCACCTTTAAACAGAAAAGTCAACAGTTGGAGAAGGTAGAAGCAACCACTACCTTTTTCTTTCCATCTCTTCCTTACAGAGATGGAGTTTATACTGAATGAATTCCCAGTCTTTTGCTTTTGCATAGTCCTATTTAAGTCCTGTGCTATTGCACAGCCTGTCTGCCAGTTAGATTTTATTAAAAATAGTCAATTTACCTTATTTTTTTGAAGTTCCAGGTTACAGAAGAAGCTGGGCTTTTTTACTAAGTCAGCAGGAGTTATGTACTATGAAAACCAAGTGCTCAGAGAGCTTTCTAACCTTTAAATTTTGTGGAAATTTCCTTAGTTGCAGTCGTCAACTCAGAAAAAATCTAATTCCTATGCTTTTGCAGCACACTAGTCCTTTCAACATGAAGATAGGTAACACAGTCAAAATCAGCTCCTTGCCAATTCTTTTTAATTCCTGTGTGAAACGTTTCATCCTGCAGATCTAATTACTGGGTATTGGAAATGAGTTATATGAATAATTGTGAGTAACCACAGAGCAGCAATATCTTTTCTTGTCACTCATGGAATATAAAATATTTGAAGTGAATGTTAAAAAAAAAACCACCTCACTTTTTAGTTACTAAATATTACACACACACATAGTGGACAAGTCTTTGCCTCTTTTAGTCTTCACCTGTAGTATTTCCACCAATGTTTGAGTTATTTTAATCTGACATGTTCATACAGATTATTTTTCATAATTCTATAGTCATCAATATGTCTATTATAATGTGCTCCCATTAGTTCTTGCTACTGAATAATGATTGTTTATTTAATATTGGGAGTTTTCCATTGCTTTGTTATAGCACACCAATAATTTTTTTTTCATTAAGAATTCTCTTAGGTCAATGTATTTGTCTATATAATGTATATGATTTCAGATTATCTGTTCTTAAGTTCTGTCAACTGTTATATTGCTGACTTAATTCCAAAATGTCAATTTTAAGTAGTATCTTTCAAATAGTATCTAAAGTTTCAGGGTTGTTTTTTGTTTTGTTTTGGATTTATTTATATTTTAAAAAAAAAAAAAGAAAACTGTGTCCCTGTAAGAGTTGAAAAGCAACACTAAACTATTTTTGGAGTAATATAATATTGTACTCGGCCTCATTCCTGTCTCTGCATTGCCTGCCTTTTACTTTCAAAGCTGGTGGTGTACAGGTAAACACTTCAAAGATTGAGGAAGAGGATGCACTTGAGCTCCCCTCAAAGCACTTTAGAGAGGAAGTACAACTGACTCATCAATGAAATTCTCTATACAGCAAATGCTGGTAAGTGTACTAAATGAACTGGAAAAAAATGTCTATGATCTTTAATTTTAGCAGTCCTATAATAGAACTACAGTGTCTAGATGAAAATATATGTTTTCATTCCAAGTTTAATAGTGCCAAGTAAATCATCCTGTCTTAAATTCTTCTTTTCTCTTGTCTTCGATCTACAATTATCTGTTTCTTTCAGATAATACAAGAAATTACTTTCCCTAGGCTGCTACCTTTCTTGGCTTGCTATCTTCCTTACAGCATACTCTCCCATTCCTTTCAAAGTGAAAACATTTTGCAGCAGCAGCAATACTTATCTACGTATAATCTTAAAGCATAGCTTTTCTAATGGAGGAGGGAATTATTTCTTGATGTACCCATGGAAGCATATATGAAAGTCTCTTTGATCTGCACTTAAATCTTGATTTTTTGCTAATGATGTTGTTTGTTAAAAAATAATTTTGAATAATTCCGTAATTGGATTTACTTTCTACAATGTGGGGATATGTGATCTTATAGTAGTTAGGTGTGAGCTGAATAAATTGTAATATGCTTAGCTTGCTGCAAATGCAAATTAAAATTCATAAGTTTTGTTAGAATTTGAATAATGGACAGAGAAGACACAATGTCATTTCTTGCCACAGCTTAGCTGCTAAGTGCTAGCTTGTTAAGGCAAGGTAATCTTAATATGGTTTATGTAGCATATTTGTGTCCTTGTCCCCACAGGAAGTATTGAAAATTTAAAATTTGACCAGTATTATTCATCCTTGGGTTCTGTTGTCTTATTATGCTTCTTCAGTGGATAAGGGACAACCTATGGATGTGATCTATCTGGACTTCTGAAAGGCCTTTGACACGGTCCCCCACAACACCCCACTCACCAAGTTGGAGAGATACAGATTTAATGGTTGGGCTGTTCAGTGGATAAGGAATTAGCTGGATGGCTGCATCCAGAGGGTAGTGGTCAATGGCTCAAAGTCCAGATGGAGAGCAGTGACAAGTGGTGGCCCTCAGGTGTCCGTGCTGAGGCCTGTGTTTAACATTTTTATCAATGATATAGACAGCGGGATCAAGGCACCATCAGCAAGTTTGCAGATGACACCAAGCTGAGTGGTGCCATTGATTCACCAGAGGGATGGGATGTCATCCAGAGGGACCTGGACAGACTGGAGATGTGGGCCCAGGTGGACCTCGTGACATTCAACAAGAGCAAGTGCAAGATCCTTCATGTGGGCTGGAACAATCCCCACTGTCAATACAGGCTTGGGGATGAGGTGATAGAGAGCAGCCCTGCAGAAAAGGACTTGGGGATGCTGGTCGATGGGAAGAGTGTGGCCAGCAGATGGAGAGAAGTGATTCTGCTGCTCTACTGCACTCTGGTCAGATCTGACCTGGAGTACTGCATCCAGCTCTGGAGCCCTCAGCCCAGGAAGGAAATAGACCTGATGGAGCGGGTCCAGAGGAGGGCCACAAAGATGATCAGGGGGCTGGAACACCTCTTCTACAAGGACATGCTGAGGGAGCTGGGGTTGTTCAGCCTGGAGAAGAAAAGGCTCCAGGGAGAACTTAGAGCCACCTTCGGGTACCTGAAGGGAGCTTATAAAAAGACTGGAGGGGGGCTATCTACAAAGGCCTTTTGTGAAAGGACAAGGGGCAATGGTTTTAAATTGGAAAGGAATGGATTTAGATTAGAAATAAGGAAGAAGTTCTTTACTGTGAGAATGGTGGAACACTGGAACAGGTTGCCTGGGGAGGTAGTTGAGGCCCCATCCCTGGAGACATTCAGGGTGGGGCTTGACAAGGTTCTGAGCAACCTGATGTAGTTGAAGATGTCCTTGCTCTCAGCATGGAGGTTGGACTAGATGACCTCTAGAAGTCCCTTTCAACCCAGACACTTCTATGAGTCTATACAGTACTGCAATAAATATTGTTGTTCTATACAGAAAATACATTTTTCTTTTTTTATAAGCCCTTTCAGTAATAAAATATATTTTTTAAAAACCCCTTCTTTTAATGAAATTGTCCTAGAGGTGATTTCCTAGAAAAATTTACACAAGCTTTTTCAAATGCTCTGAGTTTTGTTTATCCCTGAATTCATCCTCTCCCTCCCTAGCCCCAAAGATCGCAATACACTTTTTCATTAATTAATTCTGTTTACTCCAAATGTCTTCTGATGTTTAACTCTCGGGTAGCTTCATTACCTTTTCAGGTGTTAAATGTTCATTACATTGGCTGTAAAGTTTTGTGGAAGTTTTGCTTAGTTCCCTAAACCAGGTTGGACAGAGCCTTGAGTAGCCTGATGTAGTTGAGAGGTTTCCCTGCCCATAACAGGGAGGTTGGATTAGATGATCTCTAAGGTCCCTTCCAACCTAGGCCTTTCTATGATTCTATGCCAGTGAGACATGGAACTTTTTTGCACTTTTTTTTCCTTTTTCTTGGAGAGCTGCATATAGTGGGCTTTTTGTCAGGAGAGGCTGGAATCATTATTTCCTTTCAGTCTTTTCAGCCAATATTCTTGATGGCTCAAGTCACTAAGTTTTAAGCAAATCACCACTTGATTGTCTTAAAGATTTTTCTTGCATTAACAAAAGCATGAGTGCTTTCTAAAATACTAATTGTCCCCTCTGCTGCAGAGCTATTGAGCATCCTCGATAGCATTCTACTCAGTTTAGGCTTTTCTAGTATTGTCATTCCTGGTAAAACTTCTCCATGTTACAATTACTGATGTAGTTACAGTAAACCTTGGGAAACAAATATGCTTTTCAGACAAATTTGTTTTGTTTTTAATTAAACATAGATGGAAATGTGTTAACTCCAGTAAGGACTGAAGTAAATGAGATGCTGTCTCATGGTAGTACTTTTGGATCCTAAGGCTCTAAGGGGCTTTCTTCACTTCAAGTTAATTTTAAATTACAATGTATCTCCAAGAAAGTGAAATTCAAAGAACAGGATACTTAAGACCTTCTGTTTGAATATTGAGAGGCAACTGCTGCTTCATAAAAGTTTACTTCTGTGCACTACTTACATCCAAAAAGAAATGCCTTTCTTCAAGATGTAGCATAATACTAGACATGTATATGCTTTTTTTAATATTGTGCAAAGGGGCTGAAAAATGAAACAGGAAAGAAATGCAGCAGTGCCAGTTAAGGGGAGCTTTAAAGAAATAAGCTGTGGCATGGCCAAGAATTGGATTATTTTAGATATAAAAACAGAATAGAGAAACTGAAGGGATGATAAAGTTGACAGCTTAAATCCTGGGTGAGAATCAAAAGGGAAAGGTCGAGTTGCAATAGTAGCTGATGCAGTACACAGAAATGTCTGGGAATGGAAGTAGCAGAAGAGCTGTTAATAACATGGCTGAAGAGGATAGCTGGGAAAAGATATGTATGTGGTTTTAAGAAGGGAGGTGAAGGTGGTCACTAAAAAATCCTAATTCTGTAGCTGTGGTACTAGGTAAGAATAAGACAGAAGGTTGCAAGATGCTAGTGCTGCTTGAGAGCAGTTGAGAATGCCTGTCACTGTGAAAGGAAAAGTACCACTCTTCTTAAGGAAAATTATCTTTCAGGATGATGAGATGAATCAGTGATAGGGAAAATACAGAAGATCCAACTGAGCGATGTGAAGACTTCATTCTCTGAGGCAGAAAGGTCAGCTGTGGATTGGGAATTTGAAGGCTCTTTGATTTTGACTGAAACATGACATCTAACAGAAGCAAGTGATATCACCATCCTAGAAAGCCATGTAGTGTTAAATACCTGTTGAAGGGCTTTTGGCAGCCTGATGGTTTACAAATGTGTTCAGACAGCATTTGATAAGATAGATACTGAGTAGTGGCAAGGTGCAGTCTCTCAGGGTGAACAACTGCAGTATTTTCCACTTAGGAGCTTGTTTTCCTGGGTCAACACATCTGTGTGAAGAAATGCTCATTCAGTTATTGTGAATGCTATTAGATATTGGCTGGAGCAGGGTAGAATGCAGTAGCATTTAAAGCAACTTTTACAAACATTGTTTAGGTGTTTATCTGAACATATTTCTGTGTACTTCTCCAGTGCTTCTCATATAAATCTTGACCCAGTAGGTACTATGGACACAAAACAATAGTTAAGTCTTTAGTACCCTGGGTATTTTTGGTTTTGTTTTGTTTTGGGGTTTTTTTTTTGTTTGGTGGTGGTGGGTTGTTTTTGTTGGGTTTTTGTGTGTGTGTGTGATTTATTTATTTTTTTTTATTTGTGGTGGTGGGTTTGGTTTTATTTGTTTTTGTGGTTTAAGCTATTGGGTTTCATATATAATGGGGAATACTTTCCTCAACTTTGAAGTTTTGGATATGCTCAACTTCCAGTTTCAAACTGGGAACTTTCAGCTCCTTTCTGTTGTCTTAACTAATTGCCCATGCAAAGGATCTCAATTTTCTTAAGGGCGTTGTGTGTTTTGAATGTCAGGAAGAATGGATACTGCTTCTGTTTTTATTATTGTCTTACACAAGCTAAATGCTTGCTTCCTTCTGATGTTCATTTGCTGCATTTCTTTCTTTCCTGCTTGTATTATTTTGGTAACTGTATTACCATTGTTTTAATTTAAGTATTGTCCAAAAAATACAAATGCCCAAATGCAGACATCTGACTCCATTTTTGCAGAGAAAATAAATTACAACATTTTGAGATACTTCTGTGAGAATACTATCCAGTCAATCTGTTCTTGGCAATCTGTAAAGAAGAGACTCCATTCGTTCAAAATTCTCACTTTAGGTGTTCTCTGGGCCATGCTCACCTTAGGTGTAGTGAGCTTGTTGGCTGTCTCAAAGTCAGTAATTCCAACAGATCTTGCTTTAGTGACATGCTGTCTTTATCCCTGGATTCTTTTATGTGGCACACAGCATGTATTCTGTGATTTTATTTATTTTGTTGAATAATTCCAGCTTTTCTCATTTACTAATGTTCTTCATTTCAACCCTCTTTCTTAAATAACTGTAGCTGCTGGTTGCTTCCAACTACATGTAATATGTTGTATGAAGCTAAAATATAAGGTGATGGTTTGTTGGGGTTTTTTTCTCAAACTTTGTGGATTTATAGAATGGTTTATATAAATCATATTAATACGTGACTGTCCTCAAAACCTTTGTATTGTTTGTATGGATCAGTGGGTTATTTTTTATTCTCAGCTCTTAAAAGAGGCAATTTCAAAAACTTTAGGTAGAGAAGCTTTATTTCAAAGAAAATTAGTACCAAGGAAAGGGGCACCTCTAATAGAAAGATTATTATCACATCAACCCCTTATCTGTAGATAGCATTTTATACCTCTGAGCTTCACAGAGATTGAGTTTCAAATGTGATAATACCTTTAAGTTTGGCAGCTGAGATGCCTGTCACCTTTACTAAAAAATAAAACCCTTTTTTTTCTTTTTTTTTTTTCTCTGACAAGGCAGTTGTAATACTTGGAAAAAAACATGTCAGAGGCATGAAATCTTATGACAGCTTTGTCAGGTGTCCTCATTTTAGACAGGTAAATTGACTTACATCAGCTCACACAGTTCCTAAAAAACACTCTTTTGCACTAGTCAATACATTTTAAATTCCACCTCTTCAAAGAATTCTGAGAAGAGGTATTTTTTTCCCCCCACTGTACAAAGATTAGATTAATTTAGCAGATACTTTAATAAATTCCACAAAAGGAATAGGTAAGTATATCATGCTTATCCACAACCTTTTTAAAAAGCTATGTGCTTATAATGCAGTTAAAGAATTTACTGATACGCAGGTACAGACAGAATAGTTTAAGGTGGATTATATGCATCAATCCTTTGTACAGTCTTTCTTCTGTGAGCTGTATTAATAGAGAAATAGAAGTCCTTATATCTGTTGTCTTCAAAGGACAGTAGCCAATATAGATAAATACTGCAGAGTTGAACTTCTTGGCACATTATCTTACTGTAGCAGAAACAGTTAAGTGTCCGTAGTAGCAATGAAGTCTCATTCCTCTGTAACTTGTTATACACCCCCTAAGTTTCAGCTGTTCTCTTAGTGTTTAGACTGCACAGATTTAAATGCATGTCTTGAGTGTGTATTTGGCCTCCAGTAACTGTTTATAGCAGCCTTCTTTATGATTTCTTTAGCAGAAGCTCCTGTTTAAGTGTGTGGCAGGGGATAGAGAGAGAACTGATCAATATGCCATTGCTTCTTTCAGGCTCCTAAAGCCTCAAGCAACCACTTTCCATTTATTTCTTCTTTGTTATAGTTTAGTAATGAAGCTTTGCTGGATTCTCACATGCAGTTTAGGTCTCCATTCTATGGAAATGTAACAGAGATGAAAGTGCAAAGGCTGGTTCTTCTCTAATGACTGTGAATGACAATTCTTTTGCTTCCTGGTAGGTGGGAGCCATAACGCTTAGTTTAAGGACTCTGTTGTAGGCTGGAGGAAGAGGAAGACTGCAATTAACAGAAGTACTGGTAAGTAATACTTCCTTCCCTCCCATAAAAGTCCTCAACAGTGAAGGTGAAGGTTCTGGAAAAATTATTAACTCTAGATGAAAATGTCTTCTTCTGAGGCTTCCCAGTAAACTTTCTGTATTACTTAGGGATGCATGTTAAACTCTCACAGGTCAGAAGTAGCTACCAGTAGTTGTTCAGGTTAATGGGGATGTAAAGGGCACTCTGAATCTGAGAGACTTCAGAGTTTCAGGATTCTCAGTCTCTAGCATGTTCATGAATTAAAAGAGCTCAAATACAATGTTAGAAAGCATATTAAGAGTAGAAAATTCACCCTTGACAAAACTTACATGACAAGATCACATGGAAGAGTGTTATTTCCCTGTAAAAGGCACACAGCATTTCCAAATTGTCTGGCTGCATAGCATTTTGATGTTTCAGGCAAATGTATGTTCATTAATTGAATTATCTGTGTTTGGGTTGATGTGTTTATTTCAGTACTTTAAAAGAAATATTTAATATTTCTATATGATTATATGATTGAGGAAGATCAACATGCTGGTGTTTGGTATCAGTAAAACCCATAGTATATTTGTTTGTAGCCAGACGTGCTAAGTGGTCTGAGAGCTGCCCTGAGGAAAAGGACTTAGGGGTGTTGGTGGATGAAAAACCTTATTCAAACCACCAATGTAAACTGGCAGCCCAGAAAGCCAACTCTGTCCTGGACTGTATCAAAATAAATATGGCCATCAGGTTGAGGGATATGATTCTCTTCCTTTCTGTGCTCTGGTAAGACCCTACCTGGAGTATTCTGTTCAGCTCTGGTGCTCTCAGCATAAGAAAGACATTGAGCTGCTCAAGCAGGTCCAAATGAGGGCCACAAAAATGGTCAGAGGGCTGGAACATGTCTCCTGTGTGGACAGGCTGAGAGAGTTGGAGTTGTTCAACTTGTAGAGGAGAAGGCAATGGGGAGACCTTAAAGTGGCCTTTCAGTGCTTAAGGGGGACCTACAGGAAAGATGGGGAGGAGCTCTTTTTATAAAGTGTAGTGATAGGATGAGTCCTAACAGTTTTAAGCTGAAAGAGGGTAGATTTGTGTTGGATATAAGCAATAAAAAAATGTTTACTGGGAGGGTGGTGAGACACTTGAACGGGTTGCTCAGAGATTTTGTGAATGCAAATGCAAAATCTCTGGGAGTTTTCAACATCTGGCTGGATGGGGCTTTAAACAACCTGTTCTAGTGGGAGGTGTCTCTGCCTATGGCAGGGGGGTTGGAACTAGATGATCTTCAAGGTCCCTTCCAACCCAAACCGTTTTATCATTCTATGAAGAGGTGTGAAATAGTGACAGCTTCCTATCTTGTCCATCTGTATGGGGGAAAAAAATGAGTGGTGCAATTTAAATTCAGTATCTGTTGCCTACATATAACCTTGAAGAACAGGCAACTTCTCAATGCTCTTTGATGAAAATTATTTTTTTTACAGATAGTAGCAGCATTACAGTGTTGATTTGCCATGGCAGCACATATACTAAAATTGGAACAATACAGAGAAGATTAGCATGGCCCCTGCTCAAGGATGACACGCAAATTCATGAAGTGTTCTATATCTTCAGGAAAGACAGAGATTTACTGGAGAGAGTCCAGCACAGGGCTACCAAGATGCTGAAGGGAGTGGAGCATCGCCCTTATGAGGAGAGGCTGAGAGAGCTGGGGCTCTTTAGCCTGGAGAAGAGGAGACTGAGGGGGGACCTCATCAATGTCTATAAATATGTTGAGTGTAGAGAGGATGTAGCCAGACTCTTCTCAGTGTCATCCAATGACAGGACAAGAGGCAGCGGCTGCAAGTTGGAGCACGAGAGGTTTGGGGTAAATACAAGGAAAAACTTTTTCAAAGTGAGGGTGTCAGAGCTCTGGAACAGGCTGCCCAGGGAGGTTGTGGAGTCTCCTTCTCTGGAGACACTCAAGACCCACCTGGATCTGTACCTGGGTGACTTGGTCTAGGTGATCCTGCTCTGGTGGGGGGGTTGGACTAGATGATCTTCTAGGTCCATTCCAACCCCTAACATTCTGTGAAAGTGCATTACTGTTGTGATTGTGCTAGAGACAGCAATAAAAATTACTGGAATTACATCTTTCAGTGTTACTTTAACAAGAATTTGAAACATTGGAGCAAGAGACATGCCTTCTTTAATGGAGTTTTAATATGCCTGAATATAAACTTTGCAAATGGTGAACTTTTCCTTGACCTCAAATTGCTTGGGTTTTTTTTACTTTAAAAATAAAAGTATTTAGTTGGTGATTCATAATTTCATACTTCCCTTGTTTTTATTGTCATCAGATTTTGCAGGTGAGAGTTAATTTGTCACTGTTGCTATATTGTCAGAGATTTTCACCCTTAATGCCTTGAAACCATCTTCATGTCTTAAACCCATATTAATGATTGTTCAGCCTTTCTTAACTTCAGCTCTGAATATTTAAAGAGAAGAATAGCTCAGCAAACATAGAAAACCAGACTATATCCATTTTTCTGTAAGTTTGGTGGCTTCCCTTTGGGCCCTTTGAAAACCAAATAATTCTTTCTGCTTCAATTTCTTCATTTGAAAACCACTGTTTCTCTGTGAAATTTTTTTAATGTTAATGTGCTCATGTATTTTAATATTTCTAGTAACAGAGGCTTGCCATACTCTACAGAGAAATGGCGTTATCCCAAATTTTATTTTAGTGGACAAGTAATTTTATAGAGGTTACAGGAACTGAAAAGAAAATTGTGAATTACGACTGAAACTGTTGGCATCATCTTGGATCTATTAAGTCAGTTTAACTTGTATACACCTCCAGATGCCTGGTAGGAGAAGCATTTTGGCTATATATA